>CAEGAF010170272.1:0-22067 GCA_903067075.1 Micropoecilia bifurca
GAACCAAGTTCCTGCTCTGAATAGTTTGATACCTTTTTAACCTGAACATCTGAAGGAATCACTCTAAGCCTGATGACTTGGTGAAGCAAGCAGTGAGTGAACAAGGTGACAGTTGGATGTTATGATACTTGCAGATGAATATCGATTTTTTTTCGAGGAATCTGAACTAAAATGAATTTTTAGAATTTTAGGAATTTTTTTCTACCTGAATCTTCAACTTAAAGTTAGCAAGAAAGCAGACGTTTACAACAATTCTCACCATTTTTGATCTAGAAATGAGCCACCATCCAAAAATGCTTTACTGATCCCAAAAGGTTCATGCAGTTGTAGCTCATATTAATTCTGATTTTCCAGAGTTATTTTAGATTGAGACGGATGTGGGCAGGAAGCGTCTCCTGTAGCAGTCTGTATTACAGCGAATTTGAGGAAGCCTCTGACTGAAGACACTCTTTCAATGCACACTATACCGCTAAGCTACCTTTTTGCGTTTTCGACCGCATGGTATACATCACAGCTTTGTAGGTTCAATTTGGTTTTTAAATCACTGTCCATAGAGGCAATACTGAATTATAAACAATAGATTGTACTAAAAAGGTGTTTAAAGAAGAACAAGCTGAAATGTAGTGTTTTCCGTTTGTAATCAGAGCTGAGAAATTCCCACTTCCCAGTCGGAAAAATCAACAGAAATGCCCCCAGAAGTCAGATTTTCCACTGAGAAAGTGGGAAAAACGACTAACCCCAGTTACGACTTATAAGACTGACGTCACCTGTCAAACTGGCTACCCCTCAACAATAGTACGCTGTGTTGGAAACATGATTTTACAAGACACTGTTGTAAAAGTGCGCTTAAAGTTTACATTACATGTAGCTCTAAACTAAACAACTTAAAAGTAGTGTATTATTATGAAAAGTAAACCTTAAAACAATGTCAAGAAAAACTTTCCATTTAATTTTACTGGAACTCGTAATTTCCAAATAGACTGCACTATTGAATCTCTTACACTCTTTGATGGATAATTGTGGAGTTAAATGACAAATAAAATTTTAGAATTTTAATGTATGTCTGTAAAACTTGATCAAAGTCTTAATCAATTAAGCAGCATTGTGATGGGATCTGGCTTTAAAGTGTGGCATAAAAACATTATTACACAATAACTTTTTTTTTCTTCAACATATAAGCCACTCAACCACTCAATATTCTCAGTAATATTCAGCATTACTACAATAACTATTATAGGCACTACTATGCTGCCATACAACCCTGAATTTGGCCAAGTTTTCCCAGTGTTGTATAGTAACAAAGTAAAAAATACTTCACTACTTTGCTTAAGTATATTTTGGAGTACTTCATACTTTCCTCAAGTATGAAAATTTTTGATAACTTTCACTTTTACTTCACTATATTTGCAAACTTAATTGCATACATTTACTCCAATACATTTTCAATGTGTGGTTTAGTTACTCCTTACAAAAAAAGTGAGAGAGAGAAACGCTGGTGTTTTGACCCACCTACTGATTGACTGCAACAAAGTCAGACACAAATGGAGCCCCATACAACATGAACCACATGTAGTTCATGTTGTATGGGATTGTATGGGGTTCCATTTGTGACATGAACCACATATGCATACGTGGTTCATGTCAGGAGCTGGTTCAGCTGTAAAGCAGGTTAAGTTAACCTTGTAGGTAAAGCACCTAATTTTCTTAACCAAATGATCCCTGCAGGTTTATCTATTAGCAGGTTTAATTTTGCCTGCACTTGGTTGTGTACATTACTTTAACTGTATGTTAATTTTGGTATGTATGTCATTCAAACTGCATTTGCCTTGTTTTACTTTTTACTTATACTTTTCATTACATTACTTGAGTACATACATTTTTACAGTAATTTCCATACTTAAGTACAAGACGTTTCAGATACTTTAAGACTTTAACTCAAGTAACATTTCAGTCAGTGACTTGGACTTTTACCACAGTCATATTTTGGAGAGGAACCTAAACTTTTACTTGACTCAGAGATTTCAGTACTTTATACAACACTGACTTTCCTCCGTAAACCCAGAAAGTGATAAAAACAGTGGATAAAGTGACTCACCGTGGCGTTGGAGCAGTTCAGCAGACACAGCACCAGCAGCACGAACCACCTCCTCTTGTAAACTTTAAAACACAGCAGCCTCGTCGGTTCTCGGCTCGGTTTCCCACCACCAGCCCCGTAAACGGTCCGAACGTCGCCGGTCGTCTCTCCTCCGGCGTCCATGACAACTTCCGCAGTTATTAGCTTATTATCGATAAGTTATTTATGCTAGCTAGCTACGAGCGCGTGTGTTTGGGACATATCCCAAAGTTTGACCTGTTGATGTTTGTCAACATGTCCGTAAATGTTCCAAGAACAGCAATAACAATAACAAAAGAGACGATAAATCAGCTCTGCGGTCTTCTGATAGACTTTAAGTCATTTTAACCCACAACGAGGACGCCGGTCCGGTTTGACAGCTGGAAAAGATAGGGGGAAAAAAACATCGCTCCAACAATCAGGGAACGTCATTGTACTGTACAAAGATCGTCTAAAAGAACGAAGAGTCACTCTGTAGTTTGACAATCTGAAATTTCTCACAATTTAATTAATTACAGGTTGAGACATGCAATTGGAGTAAAATAAACATCACGCGACACATTTTTTAAATGTTTTTTTCTTTTTATTAAATATACTGTTTCATAGAGCAGTTTGAAGTTTGATAGTCAAAATGATGATGTCGAGGTTTGAGATCTTTTAAAATGTTTTCACATTTAATTTTTACTTTTAATAATGTTTCTCTAATCTTTTTCAAAATCTGTCTATTTCTGTTTTCTTTTCCATTTTACGTTGTCTAAAGCACTTTGAAATGCCTTGCTGCTGAAATGTGCAATACAAATAAAATTTGATTGATTGAAAATCAAGTTACAGTTTTACATATTCTATATATTAGAATGTGGTTTCCATTTGACATAGAAAATGTGAAGATGTGTTCTTTTTGGGTTAGGGGCTAAAGTGTGAATTGAGTTTAGGTTTGGTTTAGGGTAAAGTATGGTTGCTATAAATGAATGAAAAACGGATGGAAGTCAATAAAAAGTCATTGTGAAGAGATACATACATTTTTTTATTAAATTTGTACAGCAATGCATTTGTGTGAATGGAAAAAAAATAAATAGAAATAAAAATAAATTAACAAAACTGAAAATACATTACATAAACAATGAAGCTGTCAACTGGTCAAATGAAGAGGAGCAGTATAAATTACCCCATCAGCCCACAATTTAATAAGTTAGTAACTTGACTGCATTCAATTATGCAAAAACAAATGTTCTGTTCGAAATAAATAAATAAATAAATAAATATTTAGTTTTTTGTGTGCCGGGCAATAGCAGAATTTCAATCCACAGAAATATTTTTGTCAAAAAAATTCAAAATTGACTAAACAGAAAATATAAAGTTTATATCGCAAAATTATGGTAATTTAATAATTAATAGCTCATTTAGCCGATCAATTAAAAAAAAAAATCCCAAAACACTTGAACCCACTCGCCCTCTCGTCGCACAGTCTGCGCATGCTCAACTTTTCTCCCCAGAGTTTCGGCCTGTTCCGCCACCACTCGGTGATTTTCGCCTCTTTGTTACACTGATAGTGGCTTTAACTCGGATTCAACCCAAACATCCAGCGGACTGTGCGGCTCTCAAACAGGTTAGTTCGCCCACTTCCCCTCCCCTCCCCCCGGCCTACGTGTCCCCGTCCTCCGTGACTCGCTCTTCGGTTTCCCGGTACCGGTTCGCTCGGTCCGCTCCGGAGCATGCCGTACGTGTTGTTTTATGCGCCTGTGTGGTGGTGTATGGCGGCGCCGGGCCCTGCAGTCGCACACACCGGGGATGAGGTGGTAGTGGGGGGGTTTATAAGAGCAAAAGTGCGCCGTCAACGCTAACCGGGCTGGCCGCCGTTAGCCGGGTCTGAGTGGAGCCTCCCGTGTGTCTGGTTGTGTTTAAATGCCGATGTTCCTCCTAACCAAGCACCAGTTCTTGGTTCCTATTAAGATGGAATGTTCTTGAAAGCTCATGCTCCTCCATTAAGCTAACCTCCTCTTCCTTCCCCCCCCCCTGCATGTCTAAAGTTCAGGCTAACATGTGGAGGAAGAGCTGCTTTGGGGTTTGGATTTAATAAAAAGTTGGTGCATATTGTCTTGTGGGTGGTTGTCGCCCCTCTTCCAGGCTGCTGCTGCTGCAGCGACAGCAGCCTGACATTGTGGGGAGGAAAGGCGTGCAGAGAGCAACCAACAAGTCTGTGCAGTTTTCTGAGAAGAGATGTGGAGAAATTGTCACTTTCATGCAAACACAGCTTTCTCTGTGTGCGTTGGAGTCATTTGGACCTAATGAGGAATTGGATTGAAGGATAACTTTTCTGCTTCTTAGACTTTTGCAACGAGTTCCTCAAGCTTCAAATCATTCAGATGTCCATAGATGTCTAGAAGAATTTCAAAGCTCTGTTGTATTTTGCACTTGAATATGAAGGTGCAAATCTGAGAAGTGTGTGGTACTTACTGGTTCCCTATGACATCGAAGTATTTTATATTATTTGAACTTGAATTTCCATATTTTATTCCTTTTTCTTAACCTCTAAATGATGTTTCCATCCATTTTCTCCCCTTCTCATCTTCTATAATCTGCAATAAGTTCATAACAAAACCCAATGTTTGAATCTTGAGAACCATACAAGTTTTTGACATGGACATTGACATTTTCTCCTCGCTTTCAGGGTGAAAAAAACAACGTTCGATTAGATCAGAGTCAGTCCTCCAGGGCTGGTATGCTACATGTTTCAGTTCTTTCTCTGGTTCAACACATCTGGATCAAATGATAGTTTGTCTTTAGTGGGTCTCTGCAGAACCTTTTGACATGCTGAGGATATTGTTGGACTATTTAAATCAGCTGTTCTGGAGCAGAGAGACACATAAAAAACTAGGAGATCCAGACCTTTAAGGACTGGTGCTGGGCTCCTATGGGTATTTCTCTGGGAAATAAACCCATTAAGATTATTAATCTTTTTAGCAAAGACATCCTGGCTAAGATAAAAGGAGCATAAGATCCAAGAAAAGTAATACTAACACAACAATGTTGATAAATTACATGTTTACAGTCACAGCAAGGTGTCAAGCAATAAAAACCTGACAGTTTAGACTCTATGGGACAAACTGATCTTTCCTGACTCTGGATGTTGCCTTAAAGTATAGCCAGATGCTAGCTCTGAGGTTCTCTGTAGTTAACTTGAAGAAGATAAGCGATGGCAATTTTCTTAATCACTTTGTGCATGAAAATATATCAATACTTCACTATGAGTAGAGATTGAGGTAACCCCAACTAAGGTCCAAACCTTGAAGTGACAGGGTGACTACAAACAAATTCTGGTATGTTTGAGTCTTAAGGCTTGTGTTTTTTATTTTTGTCAACCATAAGTGATCGGCAAATTGGATCTTCAGTTTATATTCAAGTTTAATTTGTCAATCTCAAAAGACTACCTTAGCCAAAATACTTTATTTTAGGGTGCCTTCACACCAGCCCCGTTTAGTCTGCTTTAATTGAACTCTACTTTGTTTGTCTAGAAAGTCCGGTTCATTTGTCAAGGTGTTTATGAATCGAACTCTGGACTGCCTAAAAACATTGGTTTCAGTTGAAGACGGGACCGTACTATAGCACAGGGCATACTGGGCAAAACAAACATGCTAATTTAGCACTAGCAGGAGAAACGGTTGCTGCTAAAGTCTGAGCTACTCCATTTATATTTTGCAAAGAAGGAAGTTGCACTAATGTCTTCTTCATAGGTTTTCTTGACGTTTCCTTCAGTGGTTCTTGGTGCAGCGCCACCACAGGTGATTTGGGGGACAGGTTTATCAAAGAGTTTGGTTCATTTGACAGTTCTGTGTGAAAGCAAACCGCACCAGCTGAAAATATAGCAAATGTTACAACTTTGGTTCCCAACTAAATGAGTTTACTGGACTATCAGGTGTGAAACATCAAACCATCAGGTCTTCAAAAGGCTGGGATGTTGATTGATTGATCAATTTAAAGAGCAATCGCACAGATGATCAGCCTCTGAACTAAACCTGGACAGTAGCTTAACCACAGGCTCTAAACTTAAATTATAATTTATTATGAGATAAATAAGTCATCACCTCCTATTTAAGAATAAGCGTTAGTCAGATTTGATGCCTACCTTGTGTTAAAACATCCACCTTATCTGCCGCTGTTTTTAGCAGCCGCTCTGCCCTGAGATATCATGTCCCAATCATCATAGCATTATGTCTGCATGTTAATCAGTGTGTAATGATTACAAATGACCTAAGAATCATCTATTCTACAAGAAAACATGCCTCTCTGTCTGGTAAAACAATGTTAATGGTCCCTCTGGGCAGCCTGATAAAACTGCATGACAGGCGCGCAGGATATGGCCTCTTAAGACTCAGCACTGCTTGATAATGAGAAAACTCAATAGAAACTGAAGCGCCGGAAGATGGATTTGTCTTTTTCTTGGACAGGAAATGCGATCAGACAGCTCCCTAAATGAGCACTAAGCAACTGTAGAGGATCCCCCATTTGCAAGTAAAGCAGCAGTTGGAGGAGGCATTCACATTATCTGTCCCTATTTTTGTTTCTCAACGAAGTTTTTCTGAGACTGAAGGAATAAATCGCATCTTGACTTTTATATAGAAGTGCTGATTCTATATTGCACTAATGTGGGTGAAATATGAAAGCAGAAATTGTTAAATATAAAATACAATTTTCCTTATGTTGCAGAGGAATTTAGCAAGAATGTACGCTTGCATGAACCTGATTAATGCATCAGTCTCACACACTAGTTTTTGTTACAGAGAAAAGCCCTGCAGCTTTCTGTTACATCACTACGACAAACATGGATGCATTTAGGGCGTCTTTGTCTGGAAATGACCTGCAGGTCTGGTCACACCACAAGCCACACCAACACAGTTCTTTCTTTTCTAATTGAGGGAAACATTAGGAAACCTGCCTGCACGTCCATGTGACTTTTGGACTCGCGCGTCTTGATTCTGCTGACTTACAAGGGAACTGAGTCTTTTTATGTTGTGAAATATTGTAAAATGCTGAGAAAAGAAATGCTGAACAGGGTAATTAATGACAGAAAGGACAGTGAATTATATGTTTTTGTTATCTTTGTGACTACATGACACATTTTTTATTCTTGATCACTGAAGTATATGTTTCACACATTTATTTCCCTCTACTTCACAAATATGTGTTACTTTTTATTCATCTGTCATAAATTTACAGCAACATATACATTGATGTTTTTGCTTAAAAGTCATAATGGGAGAGACTTGATGGGATGGAAATATTTTCACATATCAAAAGTTTAATTGGTGAATCTTTATATTATGTTGTGTTGTATATAATTTATGTTTTTTGGACAAATTATGTTGACAGTTGCTTACAAAAATGTAACTAAATTAAGTCTGGTTTACAAAGCAAGAATATTTTTACCCAATCTTCCCCTTAAAACAATCTTAAGGAAGGTCTGATTATCATGATGGCTCCAAAGATGATCTTTGGAGGTATTCCTACCGTGTGTGGTGTGTCCAAGTGATCTTGTGCTTGGAAGGACGCCGGGAACGCTCCGACCTCAACTGGGGATATTCACTATGTTGGAATGTCTTGGCCTGATATCCCACTGTGTGGGGTTTTCCAGAAACGGACAGAAACATGGAGGGGAATCCAAAATACAGAAGACAGAGCAACTGCTATAGTGCACCAGAAAGTCCAGTGCATTGTTAAAAATAGTCCACAAACTATTGTTATTGCTTCTTCCTTGTCAGCCATGTTTTATACTCAGAGGTCCTATTTGAGCGTCAGAGGTTTTGCCAGATTTCCCATCTGACATCTGAATGTCCATCCATCCATCCATTTTCTGCCGCTTATTCGGGTTCGGGTCACCGGGGCAACAGCTTCAGAAGGGTGGCCCAGATTTCCTATTGTGGCCTATTGTGTTTTTGAGTTAAAAATGTTTTTAAAATTGACAGGAAATTTTAAAATATAACTAGGTAATTAAAATAAACATAATTTTTGTACTTCAGGTGTCCATCCTAATTAAAGTGATTTCTTTTTTTTTATCTTACCAGTGACTTTATTTGCTGAAGTTGTTGGCATGTTGAGAGGCAGGTACCCATAGAGGTCTAGAACAGTGGTCCCCTACCTTTTTATTACCACGGACCGGTCAAGCAACAAACTGAAGACTTTTATCATTCAGTTTTTGGTAAAAATAGCAAGAGTAAAGAAAAAACATTATAAATTATGCATATAAAAATGATTGAACTCCTTTTTTTGTTTACCGATTTATTGCGACAGGCTGAGTTGTTGGTGTATATAAATAAACAAAGCTTAGACTGATGGGAGTGCAAGTAAAGCCTGGTGGTCTGCCAGGCTTATAATACACTTAGGATCTATGATTTTTTTTTTAAATGTGTGAGGTCTCTTATGTTTTGAAAGTCAACAGATAATTGCCATGTGAACCAGAAACCATCAGTCATTGGATCTGTACCATTGTGAAGCTGGTAAAGAGAGCTGTCAAAGCTCTTAGTTTAGGTAAATTAATCTACCTGCAGGTGCTTAAAGGTAACTAAACATGACCATCCTTGTCCTGGTTGCATGAATGTTATCCTCTTATGAAACTCAAGTCCCTGCTTGTGCTCCATCTGATTCCATCTGTTGGTGTGTCAACATCTGAAATACCTGCTTGCCAACAGGTTGGGTGAATTCCAATACTCTGACTTTCTTTATTTGCGTTGACATTATAAACACTCTGACAGAAACCATAGACTCAACTCTTTCACATCCAACCGCTTACTTTGTCTGCTGTTGGAAATTATTTGCATTGCTCACCTGGTACAGTTCTCTGTAAAGCAGTAACAGGACGCAAGATGTTCTCTCCCTTTTCTCTCCGCTGATAAAACGGTGGAGGGTCAGCGATGGTCTGTATCGCATCAAAGAACAAGAAACTCCACAGCTTTTAGCATCTTTGTCGGCTTATTAAAAGCTTTAGGAAATGAATGTCAGCGTGCCAAATGAGGAATTAATCGCTCGCCCGCCTTGTACAGCAGACCATCTGTACGGTAAATGGCTAATAACTGTCATCTCAGACCTTGCGGGTGACTATCAGACGCTTGTGGTTAAAACTGAGAAAAGGAGAACAATAGAAATCCATCTGACGTTTCACTGAACCCTCCTTACCTCAATATTTTACTTTCAATTTAATCTGTGTAATGGAAATGGGAACTTTACTGATTGTTTGGTCTGAAATTAAGTTTGTTTGATGCTCTGATCTTCAGTTTCTTCCATGACAGCTGCAGTAATCCTGCAAAACAGACATGATTTCTAACACACAGGACTAATAAGAGTGTGTTGCTCCTCACTGATGCTTCAGATCGACCTGTACTCATGTCTAAACAGAGTCTAGCTGGATTAAACTCATCTGGTTCTCTGACATTGCTGATGTCAAAGATGAGTCAGTTTGACTTAGTGAACCTTTTATTGAAGAATGTGTTTGGTTTTCTGAACAGTCACTTCTATCTGTTCTTTCAGTTTCCCCAGAATCAACACGTATTTATTTAAAAACTAATTATAAAACACCCCATGAAAGGTTAGGCCATTTTTTATACCAGGTTCTGTAGGACAGATGTCTTCACAGTTAACTCCAGAATAATGTAGCGTTGACGATTGTAACATACCCAGGTTCCAGATCATCACATCTCCACCACTGTGCTTTACAACCGGCTTTAAAAGTTTTCTCCAAAACTGTTTATCACTAACCACCAAACCTCTAGACTTACTGATCTGACCAAAGGACGTTGTTCCCGGGGTCATTCAGATTAACTTTAATATGCTTTTTTTCTGGCACCTTTTGACCCATGGTTATTATGGTTAGTTTGTACTTTGACTCTTCCTGGTCGTAATATTTTGCACTACACAACATGGAAATCTTACAAGACAAGAAGCAATTGTTAGTTCTTGTGTACTAAATACTTTCAAGAGAATTTATGTTGCAAAAAAACTTTATTCTGTATTTTAATAATTTCTTTTTCTCATAATCTTAACCTTTTTGTTATCTAGAGACCAACTATTAATGGTCTTCAGTACAACATTTACCATTTCCAGTTACTAAAGCTGGGGTTGAGATGGCTCAACGTAACCATTGACAACCACTAATTGGTTGCTATGACGATGCTTCCTGACTGCTTCAGGATTGGAGCGACTTGCCATATTTACATTTTGTCCTTGCCTCGTCTGTCACTGTTGCCATTTTTCGTTCCTTCTGGAAACCCGAGCTGCTGCTAACTGGCACTCGCCAGACAGCAGTCGGATCCCGGAGGTTTATTGTGGCGCTTTAATGTCTGGAGATCTGGTGCGATGATCTCTTGGTACATCCCTAACAAAATGTGGAAATGTATTAATCTGGTTGGAGATGGGCTGTAAACCCCATCCTGGATAATTGGATGGTTAAGTAGCTACTTATTGGTGATATTTGTATTACAGCTGCGTCTAATGACTGTGAATCAATTGACTAATGTTTTGATTAACAGAATTTTATAGTAGTGAATATTGTACCGCCAGCTCAGCTGTTTTCAGACCAAACTAAATCAATACAGACTAACATCTAAATCGGCAGGTGAGGCTTTAAAGATTGGTAATCGGGCTTTAAAGATTGGTCATTGTAGGGCTGTATAATAATATTGATATCACAATATATATCGATATTTTCTTTCCTAGAAAAAAATCGATATTCATCTGAAAGTATCATAACATCCAACTGTCACCTTGTTCACTCACTGCTTGCTTCACCGGGAGAGTGATTGGGTCATCAGGCTTAGAGTGATTCCTTCAGATGTTCAGGTTAAAAAGGTATCAAACTATTCAGAGCAGGAACTTGGTTCACTTTATTTACTTTACTAATGCATGTCAGCTACAGTTTGTACTGTTTCAATTAAAAGAAACATGTTTTCTCACCACTTCTTTGATTCATTTTGTCTAGCTGTCGACCTTAAGTCTGTGTCCAACCAGGTACTGTTTAGTTGGTGCTTTTAATCAGTTTTCAGTTAAATTAATTCAATCCAACTCTATAACAGTTACAAAATGTCACCAAAATCACTCTGTCCCTCTAAAATTTTTCACAAAATTGCAAAAGTGTATTGAGTTGTATCATTTGCTGAATATCGTGATTTATATTGTATCATGAACAGAATATCGGGTATCATATTGTGAGATTGTGTCACTACAGCCTTAGGTAATTGGTAATTGGTAATCGAAAGATTGGTAATTGGTAATCGGACAGAAAACTGTCAGATAAGTGTGCCTTTACTTTTAACATTTAAAACCACTAACTCAGGTCTGTAAAGTCTGACATGGAGCTTTTTAAATTTTGCAGCAATGCATGTTCTGGACCTGGGGTGAATTTGCTGGGTCATCCACTCCTGGGACGCTTAGCACCTGCCTTAAATGGTTTCCATGTGTGAATAATCTATTATCGCTGCAGAATTATGCATTTTAAAAACTTTACCGCCCCCATGACTTTTCTTTTCTCAAATCTTTAATGATGTTTTTCTGCTTTGACATTATGTTGAGAAACCCCTTTATGCTTTAGAGTAACCAAATGTCAAAGCTTTAGTTTTTATGGAGTGAGAATAATTGTGCAATCAATTATCTGCTTTTTGTGTTTAAGATTAAAAATAAATAATTTTAGAATCTCATAAGGATCAGGGCAGTTTTATTATGTCACCACATATAAAACTCTTGAACTGGAAGGGACTGTACTTTATTTTTCACCTGTGATTGTAAAATGTAGCCGATCATTAGTCGCCTAATTTAATTTTGTTTTCATTACTTTCTCTGGCAGTCCTTCAGCGGCCTTTACATTCAATTCTTACTACTGTCAAGCTTTCTCTTTACCTCTGGAAGTAAATATCTTTATGAAAGTTATAATGTAGAAGACTGCTGCTCAGCGGACAAAACTTTCCAGTTTATCGATTGAAACATTCAGTACAAGCTTTATTAACTCGTGTTTGGCAGTCGGTTGACCTGTTTGTGAAAACTGTACAACAGCGGCTGATGGTTTCAGAGGAAACAGGGAATATGTGAAAATGACAGGGAAGTAGAAGCTCCTTTTAGTGAAAAGATGTTTGAAAAGTATAAAAGTGAGGCTGTGGGAGAATAAGTGGGAGGCAGAGACTCCTGGAGCCTGTCAGCTGTGAGGTTGGCTAAGTGCTGACATTTCTCACTGTGACCTGCCGACAGACGCGTTAAGTGAAGTTTGACATTTGAGTCCTGACAGATGTGAAATGTAATTCTGCTGTTAAAGCCTGCAAAACTAGAGACAGATTAATACCTCCGCTGATAACTGATAGTCATAGCCTAAACACTTTGGACTTTATTACGGCCGTCTGTTTAAGCTGGTTGTTGCTTCTCTTGTTTGTAGCAGCAGCAATTTAACTCCTATGTGATGATGCACGATTCTCTCTTTTGTAAATGACGGTACGTCATCTACCAACCAGAGACGAACCGTCGCATCAGACCTAATCTTACTTTAGGAGACAAGTCAAACGGAACAGTCAGTTACTGAAGTGTGTGTTTGTGTTAGGGGTCAGAGTTGGAGTTTTTGACCTTTGAACCACAGTCATTTCATTCATGTGACAACTACTGTAAATACTGTTGTTTTAACTCCCCACATCTGCCTTTCTGGGGTAAATGACACTTCTCTGTGTTGGTGTAGCAGCCAGCTGGGGATTCCTTTAGATTTTTACTGTGGTTGGTGCATCTTTTTCTTATGCTGTATTAAATCTGCCGTAGGTTCTTGGTTTAAAAACGAGTGAAACATGTTTGGTTGTTTTTAAACCTGATATTCGGGTAGACTCGGTTTGATTTGGGCATGAACGTCAAACTGAATCTGAACATGCAGTGAGACTGATTTGAGTGCATATAAACCAACAATAATCTGTGATGTGTGTGTTTAAATCTCACAAATATTCACTAAATACATCAGTTTTGGTGAAGTCATTCCCTGGTCGTTGCCTCACTTTCTCTCATGCTCCTCAAGCCATCAATGCCAGAAAACATGCAACATTTTATCTGTCCTTCACATGCAAAGTATGTTTTAACATGCAAACAAGTGTCCAATTGGAGCAAATCAAAATATTACGAAGCAAACCATCAAGATTGAAGAACAGTGTAATAAAATATGTAGTTAAGCAAACAAATGTTTAATATTTGCCATTCGTTCAACATTTCTTAAGCTACTATGTAACATATTTTTGCATCAGATTTTTAAAGATGCCACACTTTTGAAAACTGGATTTGGGATCAGAATTATAACATTTGTTGCATCTTCAGCTGGTGTGTCTTTCTTTCACTCTGCACTGAGTCAAACAAACAATGAAAAACCGGTTCACTCCATTGCTTGTGTTGGTTTCACTCCTTTTCACTCCATTGCTTAATCATTCAGCTCTGCACCAAAAACCACTGAAGAAAATCACACAAAGACCTTAAGAAGAACACCGAGCACAACTTTCTTTTTCACCAGATGTAAACAAAACTTTGCCAAATCAAGAAGAGGCTATTTGTTGTAGATCTCAGTTTTTGGTGCATTTAATTTATGTATTTGAACTGAAAGTTGTGGAAAGAATGGTCGTATTTTTTTAATCACTGGCTTAATAATTATTTTATCTCCAGTCATAACATCCGTGCGGATGGCTGGTGTGTTGCTGCTTTCCTTAAAATCCCTTAATATCCTGCGTCAAGCTCGTCTCTAAATTGTCCCAGATACAGATGCTTCCTGTTTGTCTGCTTTGTTCTTCAGTTTGACAGATTTAGTATCCATTAGAGCGCCAAGCAATAGAAGGGGTATCTATGGGCTCCCTGGTGTGATCTGTGAATTAATAATCACCATCAGAAGATGGTTTCTGGATTCCTTCTTTGTTGTTTTGGAGTTGTCACAATGGACAGACCCAAGACTTGAGATATGAAAGATCAAAACATTTTCTGATGGGTTTATTGAATTTTCTAGCCGACTTCGGTTCGTTCCTTTCAAGCTGCTCTTTAGTTAATTCAGTCAGTCATGTGCTAGAACAGATTTTTGAGCTGTTTTAAGTCAGTTGGTGTCACTTGTAATATGATTAATTTTATTAATTAGTTATTGAAATTATCATCAACTAATTGAGTAATCGCTAACTGGGTTTACCGATTTAAAAAAGGCTGTTTACTGAAAAAAAACAACACATTTAGAACTGCAATTAAACCAAAGCTGATTTAATTGCAGCAAAATGTATAAATATACATTTTGCATTTCAGATATATGTTTTAGCTAAAACACCTCAAGCGGCAGTTTTTTCTTCAAATACACTATATGCCCTTTAAATAAGAAAATAAGTCTTATTTAAAAAAAAATTTCATTATTTGTTTCTATTAATCTTTTAATGTATTTATTATATTGTAGTTTAATTTTTAAAAAATCTGTAAAATATCAATTGTTTAGCATTTAATCGTCAGGATAAATCAATAGAGTAACTGAAGTTGTAGTCCTGACACACTCAATAAGGAATCTTGATTTATTAGTTGTTTCTTTTAATAATTATTGGATTATTTTATACATTGCTCTCTTTGGTTACAACAAGGTGGTTCAGCAGGAGAAATCAGTTAGAAAACTGCTGCTGTCAGTGGGTGGGGTTGACCCAGAAAACTGTGTTATCATCAAACCAACATGGTGGTAAAGTCAAATCTCCAACAGTTTGGCACAAATTAGGACACTCTACAACCAACATGTGTGATCTAAAATATATATTTTTAAAATGCTGAAAAGTTCCAGTAAACAAATGTAAAATGAAGACATAAACATCGTAAAATGTTTTTAAAAAAATGCAATTTATGATGAATGAATTTGGACACGTGTTGAAATCCACAAATACTTTGGAAACCCTCTAAAATATCTCTTAATATGTTTTTATATACACAATAGAAAGAGTCTTAGCTCTACTAGCTGACATCATCACTGCTTTTTGGGTTTACAGCCAATCAGAGCCAAGGAAAAGGAATGCCGCTCCGGGATAGGTTGGACTGTAAATGCCAGCCAATTGTGTCAAATACCTTTGCATCAAAGTGTTTAAGCTTCCCAAGCTGCATTTTCTTTGGGATATTATACAAAAAAACTGAACAAATTGGAATTTTGTTTCACAGAAAACTTTTTGGAACAGATAAATTCGCAAATACTGAAGTTTGAAATGTGACGTGATGGTTCTTTGAAAATAATCAGATTTGTATCCGATTTAGTATCACAAATCAGATATTTACATTTTGACTAAAAAAATTGGAATTTGGCGGTTCAGACTGCCATGAAAACATGGGATACAGGTCACATTTGGGAGGGGAAACAATCTGATTTGGGTCGCATTTGCCTGTTGTGTGAACGTAGATTTACAAAAACACAAAAGCTAGATTGAAGTTTTTCCACTTGAAGTTTTTCCACAGAAAATTTAAACTTCAGCTTGTAACAAATGAATTTCAGGTCATTACAGTTTTGAAATAACCTGTTAATGATTTACAATTATTTTTATCTGTAAGGTTGAGAATTAACAACCCAACATTCTGCCCAGAATGTACCTTTATGGTAACATACAGATAATGTCTTGTTGCTGAAGAATAATCTCCTCTTTCTAATATTTCGGTTCAGGAAACAGGATAAATCCCATATCTGTTACTGAAAACTCCCTGGTTGTCGATTTATTGTGTGATGTTTCTCCTCGTTTGCCTCGCCTTGTGTCTGCACAGCAGGAACTTTGCTTCTGTGTTTGATTTCTCAAATAGTCCACTTAACAAGCTCATTGGCTGCCTCTAATGCCACTTAGGAGGAAATATTTGTGCAAAGCCTCTTAGAGTTGGAACTGTTTCATTTTGGTGTAAGCTGTTTTTAAAGGGAATCATTTACTCCTTTTTACATGAAGGCAGAGACGGTCTTACTGCAGTAATCTACCCAATTCCCCCTCAGGGACCAATTTAACTGCAGGCACACATGACTAGCAGATATATTTAGTCAGACCACACAAGTTAGTTATGCTGTTGTAGCTCCACAGTTGGAAATATTGCAGAAAGATGTTTTATAATGTTTTTTTTGTTTGATAGGTTCACAAATGTATGCTTGTTGTGTTTTTAATTTTGGACTGCAATGGGTTCTGCATAGGCCTGTTGGAATCCATAAATCAAATAAAAAAACTGCAATAATTTTATTTAATAATGATTTATCATTTTCTCTCTCTTTCTACCAAAAACTGGATGATGAAACTCTTACGTCTGGTGCTCTGCAAGCTAAATGGTCCTTCAAAAACAGCAAGTTGAGACCAAAACACCAGAATAAAGATCTTAATCATTCAGTTTTTGGTAGAAAGGGAGTAAAAACAAAAAAGAGGAAAATGATAATTATTGAGTTTGTTTTAATTCATGCAATTAATTGATTTATTGAAACTTATTGTTTCAATTAAGATAATTTCTTTTCAAAATGTGCATTCATACTGTCAATGGAAACAGATCTATTTAGTCGCAGATGTTTCTCTGCTGATTTTCTGTGAGACCCAACACTGTTGGCAATATAACCTCTGATATTGTAGCAATTCTGCATTGTTTCTCCAGTGGAGTTAAATATTTAGGCTGGAGTCCTTCAGAAGCAGTTTCTGTTTTAAGTTATCTTCCTTTTCTCTCCGGCATAAATGACACTTTAGCTTGAAAAACTCCTCCACCTCGACTCAAAGCTCGATTATTCCAGCGCCGCTGCCTCTTGGCAGCTCGTCCAGCCTCCTGGCTGGCTGCAGTCTGGTTCTGTTTGGATCGCCTCTATTGTCTGAATGATTTCCCCAGGCACAGAGTCGTGCTGGGGGGATTGAGGGCCATCAGAAAGAATTAAGCAGGAACAATAACTGTGTGTGTGACGGGGAAAGTGTGAGGGAATCTGTGGGCTTTTCTTGTGTTTTTCTGTGGACTCTAAGTTTTGGTTTGAGTGTTTGTGTGTGTGGTCCTGGGCTGTGTGTTTTGAACCGAAGCCAAAGTTTCCACAACAAGCAGGGGCCTCTCCTCCTGGCTCCGAGCTCTGATGCAGACCTTCGCTGTCCGGCGCTCCAGCTGGCGGCCAATTTATGCTGGATCCAAACACTCCAGCGGCTCGACAGGGGCTCTTTGTGGAGCCGGAGTGTTTATCTGTCTATTCTATGTGTGCTTAGCACCTTCTGGGACTTGTAGTCCAGTAAATGATTGACTGCAAATGATGTCAGTTTTAAAGAAGTTTCTGTACCATTTTAGACATAAATCATTCAAATAACAAGCTGCAGAAGTTTTTCTGAGGCGTTCAGGATAGAAACTGTTTCAGTCTTTGTTGCTAAACGTTCTGCTGAATGCTTAGAGAAACACTTGGAAGAAGCTCACTGACGGGAAGAAATTACAAAACTTTGGCTTGAGCGTAATTCATCTTTTTCCATAAAACGCTACATGACATAACATAAACCACGGCAGACTTTTAAACTGCAGCGTCTTTGTTGTTTCGATACATTTATGTTTGTTTTTGGGAGGATTTAGAACAGTGGTTCTTTACCTGGATTTCACCAGTTTATTGGAGTATGAAAATTAGATTAAAAAAGAAAACATTAAAACCCTTTTGTAGGACTTATGTTAAACGTCTCAGACTTCTGAGTTTTAGTTAAAATGCCATTTAACAAGGATTATCATGCCTCAGAAATAAAAAGAAGTTAATAAATAGATGAAAAGTCAAGGTAAAAACATTAAAAAAAACATCAAAGACATAAAAACCAGCAATTTAGCCATAAGCATCTCTAAACAGGTGGGTTTTAAGTTGAGATTTAAAGGCACTCAGTGTTTCAGCTGTTTTACAGTTTTCTGGAAGTTTGTTCCAAATTTGTGGTGCGTAGAAGCTGAATGCTGCTTCTCCTCCTTTGGTTCTGGGGATGCAGAGCAGAACCAGAACCAGAAGATCTGAGGGGTCCAGACAGTTGGTACGGCAATAGCAGATCTTTAATGTATTGTGGTGCTAAACCGTTCAGTGATTTATAAACTAACAACAGTATTTTAAAGTATATTCTTTGAGCAACAGAGAGCCAGTGTAGGGACTTTAAAACTGGTGTTATGTCTCTATCTTCCTGGTTTTAGTCAGAACAGCAGCAGCAGCTTCTGGATCAACTGCAGCTGTTTGATTGATTTGTTAGTCAAACCTGTGAAGACGCTGTTGCAGGAATCAATGCAGCTAAAGATAAACGCATGGATGAGCTTCTCTAGATCTCGCTGAGACATTAGTCCTAAAGATGTTCTTCAGGTGATAGAAGGCCGATTTTGTGACTGTCTTAATGTGGCTCTGAAGGTTCAGGTCAGAGGTCATCACTACTCCCAGGTTTCGGGCCTGATTGCTGGTTTGTAGTTATAATAACTGAAGCTGCGCATTGATTCTGGTTCGCTCCTCTTTAGGTCCAAAGATAATAACTTCAGTTTTGTTTCTGTTCAGATGGAGAAAGTTTTGGCGCATCCACACATTTATCTGTTCTAAGCATCTATTCAGTGATTGGATGGGGTCAAATGTCACCTGGTGACATTGTGATGTAGATCTGTGTCATCCGCATAGTTGTGGTAGCTGATCTTATTTCCTGTTATAACCTGAGCCAGTGGGAACATATAAATATTGAAGAGAAGGGGTCCTAGGATTGAACCTTGGGGTTCCCCACATGTGACCTTTGACCTCTCCGATGAGAAGTTTCCGATTAAAACAAAAGAATCCCTGTTCTTTATGTAGGATTCAAACCAGTGGAGCACCGGACCAGAGAGTCTGACCCAAGTCTCCAGTCGATTCAATAAAATGTCCTGATCACCACTGAGGTCCAACAGAACCAGCACTGTGGTTCTCCCACAGTCTGTATTTATATGTATATCACTGAATACTTTGACTAGGCCAGTCTCCGTGCTGTGGTGACCACAAAAACCAGACTGGAAGGAGTCAAAGCGATTCATTATTGTTAGGAAGCTATTCAATTGTTTAAAAACTGCTTTTTCAATAATTTTGCTGATGAATGGAGGTCAGAGGTCGGCCTGTAATTCTGCAGTAGTGATTTGTCCAGATTGTTATTTTTTATCAGTAGTTTGATAACTGGTGTTTTCAAACCACTGATTTGAAAACACCTGAAGAGAGCGATGAGTTACTATTTGGATCAGATCATTAGCAACGACAGGCAGGACTTTCTTAAAGAAATGTGTGGGTAGGACATCCAGACAGCAGGAACCGGAACTTAATTGACTTATAATTTCTTCTAGGGTTTTATAATTAAGTAGTTGAAATTGGGTCATTGTTCCTGCGTTTGTTTTGTTTGGGCGCAGCAGTGGTTCTGGCTTTGGAGTGAATATGCAGATTAATCCTCTGATGTTTTGAATTTTTTCTGAAAAGAAACTGGAGAACTTGTTGCATGCAGCATTAGATTGAAGTTCAGGTTGAACGTCATCGGAGGATTTGTTAGCCTGTCAACAGTAGCAAATAAAGCTTGAGCATAAATAATGTTTTTATTTATGACATCTGTAAATAAAGCTTCTCTTGCATGTTTTAGTGTTGTGTGATAGTCATGTAGTCTTTCTTTGTAGATGTCATTGTAGACGGGAAGTTGAGCTTTACGCCATTTCCGTTCGGCCCTACGGCAGAGTTGTCTTGCAGATTGAACTGTTTGTGCATTTCTCCATGGAGATTTCTTCCTACCAGTCACAACCTTCACTTTAATGGGGGCAATGCAATCAATGATATCTGAAAGTTTGCACTGAAAATCATCTACCAACTTATCTACGTCATTACAGCTTAAGGGCGAGGAAGAAGAGTAGATTGGATTAAGTGTTTCTGCTGTGTTTTCTGTGAAAGTACGTTTTGTGATAGTAGCTGATTGTCCAAGTGGGTTAACGGATAAAGGACTGTCAAAGATTAAGAATGTAGAGCTAATTAAATTATCTAAACAAGACCTTAAAGTGGTTCCAGTTCCTCTCGATGGCCAACCTGTTGAAACTGTGGCAAATTTTAAATACCTGGTGGTTCGACTCAACTTTGCTGAAAACACTGACTATATTTTGAAGAACTGTTCAGAGACTCTACCTTTTAAGAAGAATTAGTGATCATGGGGTGACCCAGTTAGACTCTAGTTGGGTCACCCCTATGTCTTGAATTTTGGGGAAAAAAATCATATTTTATTCATCACTACAGAAGGTTCAGTTAATGCACATATGAAAATGGTGGGTTTGGTACCTCAAAAAAGGTTAAGAACCGCTGATTTAGAAGAATCTGCTTCTTCTGTTGTTAAAGCGCCTTAATTATTATGAAGCCTTTTCAAATATGGTTGAAATATTATATAAAGATGCTAACAGATGAGGTCTCGCCAAGAGATTTGGTCACTTTATAAATATTTGCATACGTTTTTATTTTATAATCTAATTTGTGATTCTTCTATTTTGAATCAAGACTTTTTAATTTAATTTTTAAAAATGTAGTTAATTTGATAATTTAATAAAACAATTTTACTTGAATTTTGTATTTTATAAGGTAATTTTTTTAAATAATTGAATTTTCTATAAATGATAATTGTGTTTGATTTATTTGAGGAGCTGGAAAAATTCTCTGTGGAACGTAAAGCTGTGAAATATAACTTGACAAGCTTAATTTTCTTTTCTCAGTCAGTAAAACCTCTTATTTTAGGAAACTTTGGCTTAAATTTTTCCCTGCGCTGCTTTTCTCCTCTCACAGGCCACTTGGCTCCACTTTGAAACCGCTTAACGAGAGCACAATTAAATCAGCCAAAATTAAATCAAGACATTTAACATCTTCTCTTAATCTAATTGTTTTCAGTTACTAGCAACACGAGCAATCCAAATTGTTTTGATGCAAATCCTAAACATCATAAGCTGATATTTTAGTCAGTTTTTGGCATTCATTTAATGATTCTTATTAGCCTAATTTTGCAGTTTGTTTGAATTTTCACCAGTTTATTGGAGTAGGAAAAGAGATTGACATGATGACTTATTTAAAAGATAATATTGTGCTCTAAACTCAGGTTTATCACAAATAAACCTGCAGTTTAAATGCTTTGGCAGCAACATCTAGTGCAGCATACTGATTGAGTTTGGTCGTTTATAAAAGCAACTTCATATTTTGGATTTAACAGAAGCTAAAATTGGGGAAATATGATGGAGGTGTAAATTTTTAGATCAGCTGATTTGTTTATTTATTTTTTACACATTCTATTTTGCATCAGACTTCTGAATGCACAAAGTAGATTTTCTTCATTTTTTGGAAAACATGCAAAATAAAACTCTGATATGGGATTTAATTTATATTTTTTTAATCAAATAATACACTACGGGCGTTTCACATTACTACTAGAGGAATATTATCAACATAACAAAGGAAATGTATTTCATGCTATTTAATATTTCTATATTTTATCGTAATAAAATTAGAATTTACTGAGCATCATCATCCATTTAAACAAACTGGAGTCCTTCAAAAATGATTTAAACTAATTAAAGATTGTTCCTGTGATCCATCCAACATGTCCTGGATTGAGTAAAATAATCTCAGGATTAAGACAAGGCATCTCTGAGCTCCAACAGCACCAGTACCGACTCCAGTCCACCATCTGAACCCACAACAATATCGCCAGCGGCGTCCGGCTGCACCGTTTCTGCGCCACAACGATTTCTGAAACCAGACTGAGTCTCTTCAGGTTATTCAGATTTCTACAATCTCTACTGTAAAGTAGGGCTGTAGTGATACAATAATCTCATGATATGATACGATACACGATATTCTGCCCACGATACGATATATATTGCGATATTCAGCAAACTATACATTTCAACACACTTTTGCAGTTTCCTGAAAGGTTTTAGAGGGACAGAGTGATTTTGGTGACATTTTGTGACTGTTATAAAGTTGGATTGAATTAATTTAACTGAAAACTGA
>CAEGAF010170276.1:0-12156 GCA_903067075.1 Micropoecilia bifurca
TTTTTGTCTAAATTAAGGTGAATTCATGGTTCCTTTTTCCACATAATGTAACAGTAGTGTTTATGATAAAAAATAAAAAAATAATAATTATGTGATCGGTATCTGGAATCGGAATCGGCGATTTTCCCTCAGGGGTGATCGGTATCGGGATCGGCAGGAAAAAACCTGATCGGCACATCCCTACTGCTAACCAACTAACTAACATCATGAACTATTTAAATGTGTCCAAGTGTCTTTCGGTTACATTTTGACAAAACTGGTCTACCCTAATGAGTTTGAGTCTTTTTGCCCTAAACGTTTACATTTAATCAAAATTTTAACATTAAGATAAAGCAAATAAATGAAAAAAATATATATTAAAACTTAGAATAAACTCTGGCTCAGTGAGTGGAAGTGAAAAATAAGAAAAGAGGGATGATTTAGGAATTTAAACATGAATTGATGGTTTAGTTGAGAAGTTCTGAATAAAAATCTAAGAAGAAATTTTGTTGGTAAAAGACAGTCGTTTCAGTTCCAGTTTCTAACTTCAACCATTTTTTATATCAGATGGTCTTAAAGGGGTATTGTGGATGTTCCAGGAAGTGCACCATTTTATTACACAACCAGCCAAGTAATGTTACCTCTGGATTCTAAAATGCTGCATAGATCATAATCATAAATGTATCATAATCTAACACCTAGAAATTGGGCCTTTGTTTCTTTAAAAACTCCTGCCCTTTTTGAAACTTCGCCTTCAGGAAGTCATTGAACATGGCTCCTCTATTAACCCTTTAACAACATTTCTACCAGTGTTGCACTGAGGAGCAGCTCCTATAATGAGCTCAGCACCTTTTCCACCAGGTACTTCTTAATTTTTTTCCGTACCTGATGCTCCGAAATTCTGCAGAAAAATTTCAAATGTATCCATCTCCAAGCTGTAGCTGAGGCTCAATATTTTACACCATTTATGTTGAAGGCCTGCAGCAGAAATTATACTAAACTGAAAGGGGGAAGAAAAAAAATCAGCTTCACATTGTTACAAACAGCAGAACAAAAGAGGAAGTGAAACACACCAAATGTGTTGCCCCATTAATCAGTTCCAATCTGAGTAGAATTGGCGTCATATCGCCACAATGAGGCGCTAAATTTGATCTGAATTTCTCTGTCTCCCTCTCCTGGCCGTAAACAGTACTACATGTGTAATAGAAACCAGTACGACTGAAAAAAACAAACAAAAACAGAATCAGTCAACTCAATTGATCTTTATTAGGTGGAACATTTAAAGTTGCATACGTTGGTTCCGACATACAAAATGCAAAGAAAAACAACCACTCTGGTCCTTCAGTTTTGTAAATGAAAATATTAGTAGAAAAGGTTGCATTAATGTGGACAAAATGTTAGCTACCTTCCAAAGACTACATTTGGTTTCATAAGACCTGATGGATATGCTCTCTGACTCAAAACAAGACAAGTTTTTATGAGGAGGCGGTCCAGGTTCCTGCTGGTGGATTTACGCATCGTCTCCGCCGCAGAGCAGCAGCAGAGCCTTCCTGTAGTCACCGCTGGTGTCTCCCTGCCATCAACAGGAAGAATTATGGAGACTTTTGGGATTTCCAACATGTTTTTGTGGGGCAGAGTCATTTGTTACATTTACGTACCTTGATCATTGAATGCAGAGAGCAGGCAAACATCTTCCTGAACGCAGCTCGGATGTCTAGCATGTCGACTTCACTGCGGCTCACCATCACTCTGATGAGGGTGTTGTCGTCTGTCCCTGCTCCCTGAAACACACACACACACACACACATCATGCTGCTGGAGCTTCATCCGACTCCCTGCAGCATCCATGAACCTTCAAATCATCCATCTGTTGACAGACGATTACAAACCAAATATACATAGTTCCCACATTTCCTGCATCTGGGTTCCCTCCGCCATTTTGAAAGGCAGAAGCATCTTCCCACTTCAAAAACAGTGTTGGTTGGATATTGATGGATTCAGGGATGTATAGACAAATGTGTTTTAAGACACGTTTTCATCACATCCAGTGAAGCTGAGCAAACTTTGTTACTGTAAATTGGGAGTCGGTGAGTGTCTGGCTAATATCCAGAGGAAACAAACACAGATCATCTAATACAGCACAGACTCACTCTGATCACTCCATTAGTAGTAAGGTTGTTTTTAAACGTAACCAAAACTGTTACGTTTCACAAAGTATGAAATGCAAATATAAAATGTAGATGTGCAAATATATTTTTTTTTCTTGCAACAGCTGCACTTGATAAAAAAAAAAGTTCCATTCAGAGACACTGCTGAATTTCAGCAGATGTGATATCAGTTTATGCGACCATATTTATAATAACATTTTTATAGACAGCACCTGGTCTATTAACACGCCTATTGTTTGTTATGAGTCACACTTAGCAGGTAGCAGAGAAGGAGGCACATTATTGTTAATAATCAAATTATTAATGCATCATTTACAATGTGTAGAGTAGAAAAACATTATTTGATCAACTATATGCACATTAAATGCAGCCCCACATGCAGTCAATTCTCATCACAGTCGATCACATCGTCATCCTTATTATATGACTCTCAGCAAACACAAATTACTTGTCAACTGTTGCTAGTTACTGAACTGGTTTTGTCAAAGAGCAGAAAAAGCCTTAAAAAACTCATTTAACCCTCAGTAATGATGTTCCTATGCAACGCCGTCCACCGGTTGCCTACTAAGATGGCGCATTTCTGCAGTAACGAATTTCCGGCCTGGTCTTACAGGAACTTTGTATAAATTTAATTACAAAAAATGGATAGTAAAAAAAAGTGTCTTACTTTCATGGCGTAGTAAAGAGTCTCCGCAAAATATGCTGGAACGCTCCTGGCACACTTCACTTAAAAACAAAAAAAACAAACGCAGTCATTTAGAAGAGGAAACAGAGAATTAAGCTAAAACGCCAACAGAAGGTCCCTACATGGAGGTTGAGTTAGTTTTCTTACCCACTGCCAGGAGCAGGTCCTTCAGGCCTCCAGATGTTTCCCTCTGAATACTCTCCTCCATCTCATATCCAGACATCTTCATGTAGGCATCAAACACTGAAACACAGCTCCAGATTTCAGCTCGACTGAAGAAGGTCGGAGGTCAACCTTAAAGATTTATGATCCGCTGGTTTTAAAGCTACTCTTAATGTGTTTATTTTGCCTGCGTTTGTCTCAGAGAATAGAAAAGCACTTGATCCAAGCTGCCATCAACTATACGTCATGTTCAGAGTCAGCTGACATGAGAAAACAAACCTTTCCTCAGGTGCTGGGCGCTCCGGTTTCCCAGAATGGTAATGAACGACTGTTCATCGGTCCCATACTTCTCCTCTCCTGCTTTAAACAAAGCCTGCAAGCAGGAACAAACACACCTTCAACAGTCACATCATTATAGACAGACTCTGTCATTTCATTTAAAACTTTCATTTAGGAGGGAGAACATTTTGAATGAATGTCCTGAAATGTATCCAACAGTTCGGCAGCCTTTAATGAAGCCTTGAATATTGCTGTATCAATAAGTAATGCAAACATGAGCTAATTTGCATAATCTAATCCTCAGTTACAGTTCCCCCAAAATCAGAGCTTTCATGTTGTCTCTTGTTTTTATCAAATTTAGCTTTACAGTTTTCCCCCCCGTTTATTTTTAAATGTACAGTAGATAGAAAATAGCTGTCCCATAGTTCTGACTCAATATTCAGATACTGTGTGTGATATGATGCAACCTGTTGGTTTGGTTTTATTGTGATTTTATCACACAAAAAGACAGTAGCAAATTTTTTAGCCTATTTGTTTTGGGAGTTTTTTGGAAGGAGTGGTCATGTTAAAAGATCTTAATAAGATGTTTTCCTATCTTTCAAAGTCAGGATTTGTTTGATTTCCCTGATAAAATATATTTAAATTAATTTAGAGGCACTGGTTTATATTTCTGGATTGGAATTATGTTGCAGTAAAGAAAACAAAAAGAGAGAGAAAGTGAGATGAACAGATCAAACCGTCTCTGAATCACAAACAAACAACACAACATGGCTCTTAACTGCATTCATTCATTCAGGAGAGCTGATCAAAAGATCCTGCATGATGCTACACCATCATCACAGAGAAAACAAAATACAGACTCACTTGAGCATCAGCTTCAATGTTGCCCTCCTGGATTCCTGTCTGCCTGTTCGCCTGGAAGGAGATTTTAAAATATACTGTAAAGACAGAAGAGAAGAGAAAACCAGAGCGGAGGAACTACTCAGACTGACCTGAAGCAGAATCACCAGGAGTCTCTTGAAGTGACCTGATGTGTCCCCACATACATCCTCCTCTAAGTCATCATCATACTCTGAGGGAAACACAAACTGTGTGTCAAACACTTTGATTTGTCTCCAAAAAAGGAGCTTCTTCTGTTCAGAGACTAAAGAACGTCTCCTGTCCAGAACGTAGGCAAAATGAACATGACAATTAATAAAAACAAACTTTCGTTTTTTGATTTAAAAAATGGTAGCACTTTATTTGAAGGGGTGTGCATAAAGCTGACACAACACTGTCATACATTAAAAGTTTCAACTTTGCATTATTTGGTAAATAATTACTCTTTTATGTAAATTACTTACATAAAAGTCCATTAAAAGTGTCAACTTTGTATTAAAAGTGTCTTTAGTTACCAAATGACACTTCAGTACAACAGTCATAGCCATTCATAAAGACTCCTTAATGTTCATAACAGATTAAGGAGTTCATGTTTAAAATTTAGTTTCATGTTTATGACAGTGTCATGTCAGTCTTTCACACACCACTTCAAATAAAGTGTTACCAAAAAAACTTCAGCAATAGGTTGAGGTGGTTTTTCCTGGAAGTATGAAGAAAATTTTAGTTCGCAAAACTGCAATGGAAACATTTTTTTGGCATCACAAAAGTCACATGGTCGACACCTGGATGTTGCCTCTGGCACAAATAAAGAAGAAGACAGGAAGTAGTTTTCTCAGCATGTTTTTAATAACTTATTGCGTGAACAAACTTACTCACATGCGACTAACTGTGTTTTGTATAGGAATCACAGTGATTGCAAAGCACATTTGGAATGGAAACACATCACCTGTTGGACAACGACTTGACCCCAAATCAAGGGCTATTATGATGCTTATGCTGCATGAGATCCACCCTCCGTCTGTTTGAATGAATGAATCAACCATTTCTCTCCATAGTGAGCCCATGGAAAAACTCAAAATATGGGCACGACAGTGGTGCAGGGGTAAAGTACTCAACCCACATAAGGAGGTCTGAGTCCAAAAAAAATACTCAAAAACTCTGAAATAATCCAGCATTTATTACAACAGATTGAATGTAATGTCATGTATGAAGCTTCACTGACTCTGCTCTCTGGAACTGAAACACCAAACCAGCCACATGCTCAATCTAGTACTGGAAGTGTTTCGGTGGGAAAAAAATTCTAATATCTGTTTATGTTGAACAGTTTCTCATCCAAATTATAGTGTGGTAATTTCAAAGAGCTCTGTGTAAGGGGATCAACAGAGCATCTGTGGAAGCCTCACCTTGTCTGTAAGCAGCGACTATGTCCTTCACCTGCTGAGCCGTTCGAGAGGAAAGTATCTCCACCAGAACCTTCTCATCTGTTCCTGCCCCCTACAAGTCAAAACAGGAAAATGTAAAAAAAAAACAGAAAAAATAAATAAATAAAACAACCATAAAATTGAGTCACTGAAAACTTTAAGTCAGCCTCATGTCTGATACCTTGATGGCATTCCGAAGACAGGTCACATCATAGGTGAGAGGCGGAGTCATAAGAGCCACGATCAGCGTCTCGAATTTACCGCCCAGCTCTCCCTTCAGGTCGTCCACCAGATCCTGACGTCATGAAGAACACAGTAAAGTTATCGCATCACAATGCATCTCAAAAATGTGTCAGATGTGACTGAGTCTCATCCCTGCAGGGTCAACATTGGGGCTGGTGCCCATCTAAAAAGTTTACTGGGTGAGAGGAAGGAAACACTCTGGACAGGTCACCAGTTCATCACAGACAGACACGGACACAAGCACAGGCGCACACATACACACACAGACACACTCATAGCTAACGGCAATTTAGAAAGACTAATTAACCTTAAAGTCATGTTTTTGGCTCTTGATAGCTAAGCTAGCTAGTGACTTTCTGTTATAGTCATCTTTGGTTTCACAGACCATCTGTAGCATCATTTATAATAATTTAAAGCTTTTATAGACTAATTGTGTTATAGGAGGAGAGTGAAACAATTCTAGTTCTGAAGTCAGACCCAGTTTAACCAGCTGTTTAAAAAACATTGGCTTTGGCTAATGCTGCTATGCTAACCACTCTTCCCAGTACAGATTTGTATGCATTTCTAAACATTTGAAGATTTTAAATTTGGTAGCAAAGTGTTTAATGAAAAACATTATATGGAACAACAGGCCGAGATAAAATCTCACTAGTTAAAATGTTTTTTTGCATAAATATATTAGATAAGGCAGCATACACAACCTTTTATGCTAGACCATCTGTCCTGCAGATAAAAATCTCAAGCAACCCCATGAAAAAAATTATCTACTCCACCTTCTACCCGAGCTACTGTTGCCATCTGAAGAAATGCACCGCTCCCAATCATAAACCATCCGAGTCAAAAGGAGAGCCTAGCAACCTTGTGTGCTCACTGCTAATTGTGCTAATGGTGGGGAAACAACTCACTGTTACAGGAACAGTTTAAAGGCTGTTTTCGGTGGCCATACTAACTAGCCTGAGCATTCACAACTGGCTCTGCTAGCTGCAGCGTAGGAGAGAGCAAATGAGGGATAAGCAGCGTCACACAGAGGGTGATTGACAACCCTAACACCCTCCTCATAGCTCTGTCCAATTGTTTCTAGTTGGCACCAAGAGAAGGCAAAGTTTGATTTTTTTTTTTACAACTTATCTGTCTCATTTCATACCATCACCTTGTAATAACAGTTTCAACAAATTTGTGAAAAAAAAATTTTCATAAAAGTTACATACATTTAAAAGTAAACTTCTGTCAGTGAATTCAGCTAACGTAAACTGGAAGGTGATTTAATAACTTAAATTCAGGACACCACACAGAAGTGTCTAGGGTCAGAGTGATGTCAGGTTCACTCTTCATTAGAGGTTAAAGGTCGAGCTCTACAGGAAGCGGCCGCTGCTGAACATACGTCCTGACCTTTCCAAACAGAGTCTTGTAGGCAGCCTTGATCTCCTGCCGTTGGGCGTTGCTGCAAGCAGTCAGCAGCTGCAGGATGGCATCCTCGTCGGTCCCTAAGGCAACAAACACCATGGTTACTTGGGCGAGCTGCGATATTGACTCTCACATGACACCCATGTTATGTAACCACAATAACAAGCCCGATCCATTGAGGAGGATTCTTGGTTGGATCAGCTTAACCCACACAAACACGGCTCAGCGTCACAGTCAGCAGGTCCGTTTGCTCCCACAGAGGAGTTTCATGTTACCCTCAGCTACTCACGTGTTCATGACTCACTGCTGGCTGAGTGGGTGGAGACCACTGCTTACTACACCGGGGCGATGGAGGAGGGCCTTCCCTAAAACATTCACTGGTCTGCTGCAGATTTGACTGCAGAATGAGGATCTTACCCAATCCTTTCATGGCTTTTTGCAGAACCTCAGCATCTGCACTGGCGTTGAAGTTAGCGCTGGCTTTAACAGTTCCTCTGCTGGCCTGAAATAAGGAAATTATGAAAAAATTATATATACTGCATATATATTCTTAATTCATTCAGCAGATTTCCATTAGGTCAACTTGCACCTTTAACTTAACTTGATCAGGAAAGAGAATCACATATTGTTTACCATTAAACAATGGAATAGAATAGGCTTATGTTACAGTGACTTTGTACATGTACAGCATTGCTAAAGATATATTGAAATGGCTACTTTCCATCTGCTTGTAGTTCAGTACATTTATGTTTGTGTGTAAATAAAGACACATTTTAAGTCAATTCAGCACTGTTTTCTGTATTGGATTGATATTTATCAGTATGGGGAAGTTCTGATATTTGAACGACCATTCCGAAGTTCCGAAATATTTTTAGCAAACCTCTCAAATAGAACCAAAAGTCAGCAATCTAACTATGTCTGCACTCAAAGTTGGCATTCAAAACAATCCGACACCTCAGGCCGGATGGGTTGATGCGGTTTGTCCTCTTAGTTAATATTTGCTCTGTTTTTGAGAAGACTGTCAATATTAGACAAGCCAATCAAAACAAAGTTCTGCTGTGAGGAGGGCGGAGCCACTGAGAGTGAGAGCTGAGCAGCATAAGGGGAAAAAAAGTGGGAGTCGGCTCTTCTGATTCACTACAAACCATCTGCTCTTATAGTTGGTGCTTTTGCTCATGACCCATCACTGTCCTTTACATCGTGCATTTAAAAACCAGGCATCTGCTAGTTGTTTATGTAACTTCTTATATTTATTGCAAGCTACTTTTTAATTCAGGTAATAGATAAAGGAGCATGAAGCTAAAAACATAAATAACTGCAATTCACTTTGACTATTAGTAAATTGACCTGGATATAGCAGAAATTTTGAATGTAGTAGACTAATGAGAACTGGAAACAATAATGTAATAAAAGTCAACCTTATCCATTACAGTTAAACATTGTAACAATGTTGTTCCTGCATCAGATCAAACTGTAGCATATCTGCATTCCATCAGTGAAGTGATTTTTGTTTTTTTCCTAGAAGAGAGAGATGTTTGGAGAGGAAAACCACTGGAATGCGTCTGGAATTCTGATCCTGAAGACATGTAAGGCGGACGAGGGAATTACTGCTGGAGCTAACGGGGAGCTGTCGGTTTCAGCAGGCAGGAATCTCTCCATCAACATCAGCTAATCAAGTCTGGTAGCTCAGCTGCCTGCTCAGACAAACAGCTGATTGGGAAGGTGATTGAACGTTTCCTCCGGAATGTGTGGGATTTATCTACTAAGCGAATTCAGACATGGAGGAAGTCTGAGCCTCATTATGTGAACACAAGCCGCTAAATCATAGGCGGCATTTCTCCACTCCACTTATGCATGCCAATATGACAGGGAGACCCTCATTATGTCATAAAATATGTTTTAAATATTAAATAAATTTAAATATGAGCAGCTTGGATGTGATGAAACATGCCCTCCAACACCTTGTGTCAGTGTTTCATCCTGGAAACCATATGAAGCTCTGACACGATAATGCAAAATTATTGGGATGTATTTGTACTTTAATTTTTTTAAAAATGTCTTTTACATATTTGTTAAAACCGTGTCATGACATATATAATACGAGACAAAAAAAATCTGTGAAAAGACCAAGCTTCTCCACATCCTCCCTGTGCTGTGGTGGCCATCTAAAGAAATGCACCGTTCCCAGTCAGAAGCAACCAATCAGAGCCAGGAGGGTCTTAGTGCTGTCAATCATCATGTACTCGCTGTCACATGTGGTAATGGTGAGAAATAACTCACATTACCACAGGAAACCTGATGATGGCTTTGCTAACTAGAAAGAGCCAAGTGAAAGCTGAGGATCTCAATTTATTCACAGATTATCTGTCTCCTGTATGGTCACGTCATAAAGACAGTTTCAACAAATACGCAGATTTTTTTTTTTTAATAAAAGTTACATACAGCTTTAAAATATTAAATTACCACAGGATGTTGTTTTAGAAAGTTGGTTCATATGAGCTGACTGTGTTTAGTCAGCTGTTTAAATATTGAAAGTGAGCCTGTCTGTTAGGCAGAAAAATTAAACTTGAAAGTGCAACGATTTAAATAATGAAAAACATAAATATTAAATATTTCATAATGAAATATTTAATATTTCATTAAATATTTCTCTTCTCTTCACCTGCATGCAGTGTTTGTTCGCTAAAAGCATTTAAAAGGTTCAGCTTTAGTCTCATTTTACAGAATCTGAATGTTAAAAGTCTAGCTGGTGTTCACAAACTCCACACTTATGAGTTTGTGGTGCTAGGACAGCAATTATTTCCTACATCCCTTCCAAACAACTGGTCACCATAGAAATCACTCCTAAAGGTTGCTATGGTGACCCTACAAGATACCCCTCTTTGCTTCAGTCCTCCAACAACAAGCAAAACTCTGTTAAGTTCTGTTTATATCTGGCTGTGTGTATAAAACAATTTTTATACAGTTACTGTTTTCTTTTTAGTCATTTCCTGACTTTTGAATTTCAGTTTAAATCTGTCTTGCTTAAATTACATGATTTGTTTTCATCCTTTTAAATTCTCTACCACATCCTATTTACACTCAGGGAAAACAATAAATGGTGTATTGCTAAATAAAGTTTCACAGACACACCGAGTAACTTAAACAGGTTGAGTAGAAATTAAAGCACACAGAATGGATGTTGAAAACATCTATTTTGTAGTTTGAGATAGATTTTTTTTCTCCACTATAGATGTACTTAAATTAAAGTTTTTATTGTCTTAAAATGTTCCACGTGAAACTGTGAAATTGATTTTTTCTGCAGTTACTTGAAATGTGAAAAATAAATATCAAAGTGTGAAAGCTTTGAAAACCCAATAAAACGTCTGGATTCATTTTCAGCAGAGAGACTGAAGCATCATAAAATACACCCTCCCATCGGATTATTAAATCTGAATGCTTTAATTTGGCTGTTTTATTGGAATACGGATACAAACTCCACCCTGGTGAGGAGAAAGATGGCTGATCTGCCTTTAAGAGAAGGAGGAGAGGTTGAAATGAGCGCATTAAAGAGCAGAGAGGGATCCAGGGCCCACCCAGTGGAAACAGAGCCCACAGTGAGTCATACACCAAACTTCCCCAAACAAAAGCTGTCTGACTGCTGAACACGCCCTTCAGTACACACACAATCTGATGAAACATTAATGTGGCTAAAAAATATTCATTCAAATTCAACACAGTTGCAAGAAGCCAATAAAATCATGTTTCCTCATTTAGAAAAACTGAAATCACTGCCACATGACTTAGTTTAAAACACAATAACTAAAGTAAAGACAAGTGACACAGTGGTTTTACTATGCAAAGTCTAGTAAAAAACATCTGACTGCAAACAGAGATGAAAGCTAAAGATCATGACTAGTTGGTGGGCGTGGCCACAAGTTTAGACGGATTAAAAACCCAACAGTCACATATTTGCATAAATAACGGATTTAATTCTAGACTCTAATTGCTTATATTTTATATATATTCCCCGTTTTGACGTTAGTCATAGCTGTAATAAAAGAACTTACCATGTTGAAGATGTTGGAAGGTTTTTCAAGATGATCTGCAGAGAAACAAGAGCGTTAATCAAAACTGACTAGAACATCCATTAATAGATTCAATCAGCTTTAACCGTGTTTCCTGCTCTGTCTGCTCTTTTAACCTGGCCACAACCAGATGTCCGTTTGTTTTATCTTTTTCTTTTCCTCTTCTTCTTAATCCTCACAGGTATTTTTCCTACCCCTGTCTCTCTGTAGATGCGCAGAAAGTTTTCCTAAAGTTGCGCAGCTGAGCCGGATCTGATCCGGATGTGAGCGGGACTCACCGCTGAGCTGTAGCCGTCAGGAGAAGCTCTGAGCTGCAGCCTGAGAGAGGAGAGAAGGACGGGAGGAGGAAACCCACCAACATAAACTCTGTAACGCACCGACCACACCCCGGTCAGTCCCATGACGCCACGCAGCTTCTTCTAAAAGCATTCTGGGAAATGCGGTTGTCATAGAACCTTTAAACGTTTCGAAATTAAAGTTTTCTGGAGCTCTTTTAAAGTTTTTTTCCTTTTTATTTTTCATGTGCCTTCAGTCCAGTTAAGTGCATCACAAACTATTCATAATCCTTTGAACTTTCTCACATACTCCTGCATTCACACAGATCGGTTTATCCAACACATTCTCACTCCCAACTCGTAACATATTGACGCTTGGTCAGGTACCTTCCGCGTCACATATTGACGCCGAGGGAACCCCCTTGGCATCAATATGTGCCGCGAAGGGGCGAACAATATGGCGTCTATTCTATTTTTTTAAAAACCTTTATTTACAATTTATGTGCTAGTTTGAACAGGATATTAAGAATATTTACTACAAATACACGTCAGACGTATCGGTCAAAGGATTTTAATTCGGTATTTAAAATAACT
>CAEGAF010170283.1:0-54461 GCA_903067075.1 Micropoecilia bifurca
CCAGCTTTCCTGATGACCTTGTTCAGTCTGTTAGAGTCGCTGGCTCTGATGCTGCTTCCCCAACACACAACAGCAAAGAAAATGGCACCGGCAACAACGCTGTGGTAGAATATCTCCAACAACTTGCTGCACACATTGAAGGATCTCAGCTTCCTCAAAAAGTAGAGTCTGCTCATCCCCTTATACGTGGATATTGCCAATATATCAGCAAGATTAATTTCAAACCCACAGGCTGATCTTCTCCATGCCACACTTCACGAATGCAGTGGTAGACAGTGCATCCAAATATCCACAGTTCTTCACTTTATCCCCATTTTGCTACAGACTTCTTCCAAATTGGATTAATCTCTTTCCTCTAAATTCTACACAAAATTACCCCATTACCAGAATGCAAAAAATTTATTAAAAATAGAAAACCAAGAAAACACATTTATATAACTATTCGGTCTTACTCATGACGCTCAAATTGAGCCGTTTCCATTGATCGATCATCTGAGATGTTTCTACTTAAATGGATTGAACTTGATTTGGAAAGGCACGCCTGTCTTTACAAGATCCTATAGTTCACACTGCAGGTCAGAGGTCAAATAGAATTGTCTGTTCATTTTGTCCTTCAAGACAGCATTGAAAAATGTATGCTACTTTCAAGAATGAGACCATTGGCCTCCATAATTTGAATATAGAAGACGTCTGGCACCACAAGGACTCTTCCTAGAGCTCTCCGGCTGTCTAATCTGAGCAATCAGAGGATCTTAGTCAGCAAGGTGACCAAGAACCCGACGGTCATTCTGTCAGAGCTCCAGCCTTCCAGGGGGACAGGAAAACATTCCTGAAAGACAACCATCTCTGAAGCAATCTACCAATCAGGCCTGTATGGTAGAGTGTCGTGACAAAAGCCTCTCCTTAAGGCACATTGCAGCCCCTCTATAGTTTACCAAAAGACATTTGGAGGACTCTGTCATTGAGATAGAAAATTTTCTGGTTTAATGAGACAAAGATTGAACTCTGTGCTGTGACTGCTAGGCGTCATGTTAGGAAGGAAACCATGCGTGGCTCATCATCAGGCCAATACCATCCCCAAAGTGAAACCTGGTGGTGGAAGCATCAAGCTATGGGGATGTTTTGCAACAGCAGGGACTCTTTGACTAGTTAGGATACTGGGAAAGATGTATGCAGTAATGTAACCTGCTCCAGAGGACCTCGACTTCTGACTGGGGGAAATGGTTTATTCTTTTCAGCATGCAATGACCCAAGGGATATGGTCAAGATCTCAAAGGCTTTAGAATCACTCTGTGAATGTCCTCAAGTGGCCGAGCCAGACTCTAGACTTGAATCTGATTGAACATTTCTGGAAAGATCATAAAATGGCTGTGCACAAATGTCTCAACAAAGTATTAGGTAAAAGCTCTGAATACCTGCCTTTCTATTTTTAATACATTTGCAAAAAATCTCATACATTTTTCCCCACATTGTCATAATGAAGTATTTGCATTTAGAATTTCATTGTAAGAAAGCTGCAACATAGCAAAAGGTGGAAAAGGTGAAGTGCAGTGAATACTTTCGAGATTCTCTGAAAATTCATAGGAAGCAAGAGTTCACAATATTAGAAACATGTTATATGTGACAACATTGGTGGCTGTCTTAATAACATTACTTGTGATGAACAAAAAATAATTAGAGTATATGTTTCTGTTTGTGTCCATAGCACACATAGTCACCCAGATAATCACCCAGACATATTTTCATCTCAGCAGTAAGGTGTTGCTGAAAAAAATGCTTCTGGCCAATAGGTATTGTTTCAGTAATAGATCAGTAGTTTCTTAATGGTTTGATCATAGCCTTTACGAAAAATCGTTTACCTTGCTTTAAACAGGAGGATGTGAATGAGAATGTGAAATGAAATGTGAAATGTGAAAGCACGGTACTTAAATAAATTAACTTACATTTATTGCAATCTCAAGCACACTAAATAGACATACTTTTCAGCAAGACATTTCTGTCTAACAAATAATTCTCAAATTGGTCACAAAAAAAATCCCCATTCAGCTTTTTGGTAAGTTAAATAAACTGTAAACCACAATCATTAAAATGTCCAGTAGCAAACAACTGAAATACATCATCCTGTGTGTGATCAATCATAATATATGAGCTTTACTTTCTCACGCGAATTCCTGAGCTAAAATAACTTGAGATCTATATTATCTTTTTCTTCCATCATTGCTCTGTCTCTGTGCCTGGCGCGAAAATAAATGGACGAATGAATCCAATAAGGAACTATTGGTCCAATCAGAAAGGCTTCCGGAAAAAACTATCCAATGAAAGAGCGAGTATGTCATAAGTGACACCTGTATTGGGCAATGGCTCTTTGCTCAGTGACATATTGTGGGCGTGGTTGGGTTAGTATTTACATTTTGTTCATGTCTACAGAGTAAAGCGAGACTCCGGGAAGCCTGTGCTACAGGATGATCCCGTTGTTGGAATATTAAAACGCAACGCATCCAGGGTGTTGATCCGCAGATGAGCCCATCTGAGCCGTAAAGTCACTCGTTAACACACGGATACTTCCTTTCTAATTTCAAGGTAACAGCCATGTGGTTCCCAAACGGGACCATTTTTAGCCGGAAAGTAGTAAACATTGTTGGAAAATAATAAGGATAGTTACTATAATGATCAGGAAGATTCTCGCTAAGCTAACTGGAATATTGTCATTTGAACTCACTAACGGCTAACGGGTTTGCCGTTGACCGGAAGTGTAATTGCTGTGATTTTGACACTAAAAAAACAATTATACACGCTTAATAAAAGTTATTTCTGTGTTGCTTGGGCTTATTTAGAGCAGACCTATAAATTCAATTTTATTAAGAAGGCAATATTTTAATAAAAAGCTAGCTAAATGCTCATAGTGAAGCCTCTCTGTCTGTTAGCTGCAGATTACTAATGGTTTAGCCACCAAGGCTAACGCTAGCTGCATGCTGTAGCCCTGCAGAAGACAAGCATGTTGCTAAGCTAACATTAGTAGGTTTTTTGTTTAGAGTTTATTAGCATCCTGCTTTGGTCTTTAACAGGAATGGATGCAACACAGGCGATCGATGACTCGATCTTAGAGTCAGAGGAGGAGGAAAGTGAAGAGGAGATCCATAATGAAAGGAGGAAGCCATTGGCCAAACTGTGCATCTTAAATAATCCACACATCCCTGAGAAAGGTAAGTGTCCTACTCTGGTATTTTCTACCTATACTGTATGGTATGCTAGAGGAAAATGTGCATAAAAAGCGTTGAAATACCTTATTCTTTAACTGTAGCGGGGTATATTTCACAGAAAAAAATTGTAGTACTATTATCTTTAACAAAATCACCAGCATGTTCGTACCCCTCAACGAGCCATTTATGATGCATGTAGAAAGAAATCTTGACATTTCCTACATTTCTAAATTGATCATAATTTCACAGATCTTCTAAATACTAATCCATTATTTTCTGTTCTGTTGGTGGATAAATATGACATGACTTAAGAGTAATTCGTCTGAGTCATTTAACAAAATTGGAAAGAGGAGAGAACATGCCATTCAAGTAAGTCAGGTGTGTGTTGATCTTTATGCTATAAGAAAATGGCAACTTGCATATGTTTGCTGAAGCCTACAGTCAGAGCAATGATAAAAAGGTTAACACAGCAAATTTGGAAGAGGCTTCATATGTGTCTTGCAATTACAAGCAGTGAAGAAGATGGTAAAGGAGGTTAAAAAAATACTCAGAAAAGTGTCATTTTGTAGTCACAAAGTCTCTATAACCTCCATTAAACCCTATGTAACTGACAACCAGTTCTTTAAACAGGACCATATTGTTTGTACACGTGAGAATTTAATTTGATATTTTTTATAAACTGGTGTGAAATCAGGGATAAAAGTTGGAAAAGCATCATATGCCTGCTTAATACTATGGAGGATGTTTGATACTTTGGGTCTTTTTCTCTTCCAAAAGATCCTGAATCCATGTCATCTTCATCTCTTTGAAATACCAGCAAACCTTATGTTAAAATATAGTTCTGAAAATAAGATGAGGACAAATCTTCCCAAATTAAACGACTTATTTTTTTCTTAAATTATTCAGTCTAGGAGTAATAAACAACTCAATAATTTAAAAAAATTATTTGCATCTTTACTAGACTCACACATTTGTCTGTATGCATAGTCTGTCATAACTGCATAACTCTGTCCAATAATATATTTTCTCTCTGTCACTTAGAGTTGCCCCTCTTCCTGGGAGAAAACTTCCTGGGTCGTGACCCAAATCTTTGCACACTACAGTTGTTGGCACCATCTGTGTCCAAGCAGCATGCTGCCATCAGCATCTCTGTTCACCAGAGAAGAGGCCGTGTGCATAAAGTGGACATGGAGGCCCTTGTTTGGGACCTAAAGAGCATGAATGGGACCCGTAAGGGACGCCTAAAGCTGACCCCTAACGTGCGCTATGCCCTCAGTGAGGGCGACAGCTTGGTTTTGGGGGACATCCCATGTCGGTATGTGAGCTCCGGGGTGGACTCCCCTTCTTCCCTTGGTGACATGGACACTCCAAAACAATCGGAAGCAAACGCCAGATTGTCTGATTGGGATGACGCTGACATAGGAAGCAAGCAATGTGTCAGTGGTGGCACAAAGGCTAAGAGGACTCCTGTCACAGGCGGTTGCCTCTCATTTGAGAAAACTCCAGTGCCGCCACAGGGGAGCTTGGTGCCAGAATCTGAATCTGATTCTGACTCAGAGAGCGAAAGAGAAGGGAGAGGAAACAGAAAACAGAAGGCTGTTGGTATGTGAAATTTATGGCGATTTATAAACACAACCACTGTTTACATTTTTATTCACCGGTTGGCTTTGATTTCAGTGTCTGATTCATACTCCCACAAATCCAGTCTGAACAATTCTGCATTCGTAAGCCCTCCGAGCAAAGTCATTCCTGAAAGGTATGTTTTCATATCTTAATTTTTACAGTGCATTTCTAACAGCTGCATATTATACTGAGTATTTACCCATTTTATTACATATTACACTACAACCTCTAACATACGTGCATCTTACCTGGACTTTGCTTAAGAAATGAACACAAAGTAGTCTTTGTTTTTATTTAAACCAGTGGTTTATATATATATTTTCCAATAAATGCCCCACATTTGGAGATTTTCCTGCTCCTAAACAACCGACTGTAACATTTATTTAGTGAAACAAATAAAGGGGTCATTCTTGTGAGAAAGTGTTCTGTAAATGAGTGCAGATCGAAATAATAAAAAAGGGTTTTGTGGGCTTGCCTCATTAAAAAGTAATAGTTTCCACATTTTGGGGGAATCAGTTGATTTTAACTTTCTTGTCTGTTCTCAACACTCTTTGAAAACATGTGCTATAATTGGCAAAGTTTAATGAATCACTTAAATTTCCATTTTGCTGCACAAAGGTCTGATTTTGTGTGTAAATTTGTCAGGAATTAAAGTCTAATTAATTACCATTAATTAGATTTGCTTGGTGATTTTCTCCATCCACTTCCCCAACAACTCTACCCAGCTTTTCCAAAGCAAAATCCCCACAGCCTGATGCTGCCATGAGATCCCAATAAAATTAATAAAAGTTTTTGTTTGGCATATGAACACTTTTTGAAAGGCTCTGTAATACTAACTGAAAAGAAATCAGAAAGTGTGAGTTACTGACAGAAAATCTGCCAGCAGCTGCTTTCAGATCTTAAATGCCATTTTGTCTTTTGCTGTTTTGCAGTGAAGACGAAAGCTCCATCACACCGTCCTCCTCCAACAGAAATGGGTTAAGCAGACGCATCAGTTTCAGCTTGGAGAAGACGGATGTTGACCCAGAGAAAAACAAGTCACCCATGTTTGTGGAAAAGGAAGGAGAAGGAGCAGCCGAAGGAGGGATGTTTTCAGAAGAAAGAGGAGATAATGTGAAAAAGGAAGGCGGTAAAAGTCCTACAGAAAGCGGTGAATCACTCAGGTCGCCGCTACAGGTCTCCAGAGACGCCGTCCCTGAATTTAACCTGGACAGTGACACGGATGTGGAGGGAGGAGAGCAAGAGGAGGCGCCTGCTGGGAAATGTGATCAACGCCCAAACACAGTCCTGTCTCACATGGACAGTGACACTGACGTTGATGAAGATGTCTCAGATAAAACTCCAAGAACGTCGTCTTCAAATGATGAAGCAACAAAATTTTCTCCTGCTGCTTCTGGCGTTCAGCTTGAGGGCATCACAGTGGAGAGTGACACTGATATGGATGATGATGGTGATGATGATGATAATGTCACATCCAAAGCTACGTTACCTCAGGGTGTTCACAGTGCCGACTCCGCCCCTTCAGTACAGCCTGGAGATTTCCACTTGGACAGGGACACAGATGTGGATGAGGAAGAGGAGGCTGGGAAACGGGGAAATCCCAAAGCAGACGAAACACTCAGTGAAAAATCTGGTAAACCTCTTCCTCCTCACAGTCTGCATCCAGACAGTGACACCTGTGATAAGGAGGTGGCTGCAGCTGGTTTGGATATTTTGTCCGAAAGTGATACGGACCTGGAGGAAGACTCACTCCCCGCTGTCCCTGCTGCTGCAGCGGACCTGCCTGTGTCGTCTGCTGCAGCAGCAGGAGCTCCAGAATCTGATGCAGACACAGATGTGGATGAACCTGTTGCTCCCCGAGCCGCAGACGAGGGCAAACCAGCTGACCTTAGGGTGGAAAGTGATACAGACGTGGAGGATGAGGAGGCAAATCCTGGGGAGGAAGAGAAGAGCCGACAGAGAGAAAAGGCTCTTTGGCAGAACTGTTCTAATCCTGATCAAGTTTCAGGTAATATCTCAGAAATAAACAGATGCAATATCATAAAGTTTAACACTCCAAGTGAAAACAGTAGAAGTAAAACTACAGCAACACACTGAAAGAACTTATATCTCAGAGATGGATCTTGAAATCAGAAGAGATGTTATTTTTGCATTTCTTTTTTACCAGGCAAATTATTTAAAGTCAATTTCAGCCTCCTAGTAAGACAGATTTACCCTAAGGATATGAACCATGTTGTGAAAAGTTTGAATGAAAAATAAAATTGTCTTTTTTTGCCCTTTGTTTGCAGAAGACGTTGAGCAGATGGAAACTCAGGCCTTCACAACCCCCACTTCTCATCCACCTAAAAGTGAGTTTATCACATTTATTTGATATATCCTGTTTTAGAAATATTTAGTAACTATACATAAACCACTGTTACTTGTCGGTCGGTCACAATAATAACTTTTGCTAGATAATAAATTGTCCTAAAAATGATTGCGATAAAGGATGATTGCCATTCTGATACAATTTTCAACTAAAAATAATGGTGAAACCATAATGCAAGAACACCCTGTCAAAGATCAGTAAATTTTAATTTCCAAAGAACTCCCTCTGCTGGCTAGCCAAAGTACAACACAAAGAAGTTAATAATACTCACTTATTAACCAATCTAATCTACTAAACCAATAATTGACGATCAGTAGATTAATTGTTTGCATCCCTACACACCACATAATTTAGATTCTTTTTTTTGTAAATGTGTTACAAGCTTAGTTTTTAATAGATTTTTTTTCTCCTGCAGATGCTGTACCTTCCTCCTTAAGACCAGCACTAATGTCTTCTTGCTCAGATAGTCAGGAAGATGAAGATTATGCTGTGGCAGAGACCCAGTCTTTCATTCTTCAGACAAGAAGTTGCCACAAAAGCTTGAATCCAAACCGAGCCTCCGTTCTCGAGTCCTCTGCTTTCAAACCAGAGGACCGGTCCAACAGAAATGATTCTTTCCAGCTGGGACTGTCTGACAGCAGCCACCTGCAGGGCGAGACCAGGGAGAACGGCCGAGCTGACGCCACAGTCGATGGTGGAGTAAACATGGAGGATACTCAGGACTATGAGGAAAATGCAGAGAATGACTCGAACCTGGAGGCCACACAGCCCTACGAGGTGGAGCCTCCCAGATCTTCGTCTAGAAAAGAAACCTGTGTTGACTTGACTATGGAAGCAACTCAGGCTTATTTCCCAGAACCGTATGATGAAGGTTCAGATGAAGACGAAGGACTGAACTCTGCCAGGACTGAAAGTGTGGCTTCATCTGCACTTGCTATGGCTGAAACCCAGCCAATGTTCTCTTCTGCGGAGGATAATGAGCCAGATTGTTCCTCAGAGCCGGTTAAGAATGAAACGGAGAGGCACGTCGCTGATTCTGAATCAGTAGCGGAAACACAGCCCATGTTTACAAGCGACAACGAGGAGAGCAGCGATGAAGAGTTGTCAGCGGAGTCCCTGAAGTCTGCAAAGGAGCAGAAACATCCACGGACTTCTTCACCTCTATGCCTCGCTGAAACCCAACCCGTGCGTCTGAGCGGCGATGAGGAGAGCGGTGGCGACGAAGAGTTGTCAGCGGAGTCCCTCCGACCTTCAAAAGTGGAGACGCACCCAAACACTGCTGTGGCTTTGTCGCTTGCTGAAACCCAGCCCCCGCATGGCGGTGCTGACGAAACTGAGCTGAAGGATTCATGTGGAGATCATGAAAATAACTCTGAGATCCTTCTTCCACGGAAAAGAAAAGCGAAGCAGCTTCATATCGACGAAGAGGAGTCGCAGCAGCGCACAGATTCTGGTGAAATGCAGCCTTTGACTCCACGTGAGGATGATGACGATTTGATGCCAAGCCTGCGGAAAAGGAAAGCAAAGCCGCTGCAGCTGGAAGACGAGATGCAATCACTCGTTGGTTCTCAAGTCTCTGCAGATGGATCTCAGCATTCGGTTACATTTGAGGAGGAACAAACCAGCCAAGACTTTATCTCCACCCGAAAAAGGAAAGCGAAGCCGCTGCACATTGAAGATGAGCAGACCCAGCCTCTGATAAGTTGTGAAGATGAAGACATCCTACCAGAAAGGGAGACGAAAGCTCTTCCTCTCACCGGTGCTGGAGTTCGTCCTGCTGACGTTCAGGCAGAAGAGAGGGATGGTAAAAGGGACGGCGATGAATCCGTCACATATCCACGAAAAAGAAAGGAAAAGCGGCTTCATCTTGAGGAGAAGGAGACGCAGCTGGTCTCAGCTTCTGAATCTCAGAGAAAAACAGAGGAGACAAAAGTTTCACCAAGTACCAAAGAAGCAGGAGAACAAACAAAGACTAAGGATGACAACAATCAGCAGGAAGTGAAGGCGGTTAATAAAAAAACAAGAGGGAGACGAACTACAAGAAAACGGGAAGAACAAGTTGAGGACAAAAACAAGAGGGCTGAAAATGAGAATCAGATGAAGGAGCAAAGAGGTGAGAGAGCCAGAGAAGAGCCAGAAAGACACAAGAGGAAAGAGCTGATGAATGAAGGGACATCCAAGCCTCATCTTGAGGATGAGACAAAGCCAGTCACAGCTTCTGAATCTCCGAGAAGAATCGACGGGACGAAAAAGGAAAGCAAAGCCTCTGCAGCTGATACCAAAGAAACAGGAGAACAAACCAGGAATAAGGATGAAAGCGACCAGCAGGAAGTGAAGGTGCTTAATCAGCAGACTAGGAGAAGAACTACAAGAAAACAAGAACAGGACAAGGACAAAAACGAGAGCCAGACAAAGGAGCATAGAGACGGAAAACCTAGAGAAGACAAAGAAGAAACAGAAAGACACAAGGAGAAGGAAGAGCTGAATAACGAAGGGACATCCAAGTCTCATCTTGAGGACGAGATGCAGCCGGTCACGGTTTCTGAAGGCTCTCCAGCGAATACTCTGAAAAAAACCGATGTGTTTGATGCATCCAGCATTTCAGGTTCAATGGAAACTCAATTGGGAGAAAAAGAAAAGGCACAATGTTCTTCACGTCAAAATAGACAGACGAAGACTGAAAATAAACCATTACCAAGCACCAGAGGCCGGAGAGGCATAACCAAATCAGAGGATGACAACAATCAGGAAGAGGTGAAGGCGGCTAATCAACGGTCCAGAGGGAGAAGTACCAAGAAACAGGATGATGATGAAAGACAAAGGAGAGATGAAAATAAGAACCAGATAAAGGAGGAAGGAGACAAAGAAGAGAGAGAACATGTGGAGACAGAGAGACGCAATGAGAGGGAAGGAAAATCAAAAGCAAAACACACATTAAAGGAGACAAGATCAGAAGGTGAAGAAGAAGAAAAGGGAACAAGTGTGGAAACAATAAAGACGGACCAAGAACCCCTTGCAAGACTGGAGAAAGAAAAACAGCCCAAAGAATCACAAGAAGACAAGAAGGAAGAGGAGAACCCCAAAGGTTCTGCAAGAGTGCGAAGAGCTGCAAGAAGAACAACCACAGCGTTGTGTGAAACCTCGAGCGAGGATGTCCTGGCAAGGAGAACCCGATCCCGCTCCAACTCCCTCAGCTCAGAGCGGTCGGTCTCCTCCATCAACTGCAACACCCCGGAGAACAAAGGGAGAGGAAGAGGAGCGAAGAGGAGCAGCGAAGCCCCCCAGACGGATACCGTGAGAAGCAGCCGCCGAAGGACTACCACGGCAACCGCAGCAGAGCCGGACGCTGCAGCTCAGGCGGTCAGTGCGAGCTCCAAGGTCTCCAGGGGAAGACCACAAGGAAGAGGGAGGAAGACGATGTCTCAGCCCGATGTTGTGATAAAAGAAAATGAACAGAAAACCACTGAGGTTCTGCAGCAAGATGAGAAAAGGAAAGTAGACCCTAAGCTTGCTGGTACCAGTAGGGGGCAGCGGCGAGTCACTGCCAATTGTTCTGAAGCTTTAAATGATGAGGCCCTTCAGTCAAATCAGGAAAAGACGTCTGCTGATCTGACATCCCCTCTGCCCAAGAGGAACACGAGGGACAGGGGCGCAAAATCTGTAAATGCCGAGCCTGTGGAGGAAACTGAGGCTCCCACAGCGACTGACGGTGACGAGGCCACAAACAAGAGAAAAGCAAAAACTAGTGAGGAAAAAACTGAAGCGGATAGAGTCCAAAAATCAGCAGAACTAGAAGGGAAAGAGGAGCAACAGGAAGAGATTTCTGCAGGGATTCAGGGCAGGAGAACAAGCAGAGCCTCAAGCTCTCAGGTAAAGAAGAACAAAGAGTCGCCCCCTAAACAGGAAGTAAAAGATGGAAAGAAGGCGGCGGCGGGGGCTGCTGGGAAGAAAGCCAGGGGTCGAACAACCATGGTCCAGAAAAATAAAAACCAGGAGCTGCAGGAAACTGGTTCTTCCATGGAGCCGTCTGGAAAGATTGAACCAGAGGTGATTTTGTTGTTTCACTTTAAAAATAAGATTTATAGTCTATTGCGCACATCCATCCAAAATGGCTAAAACACAATAAGAACTAAGCTTTTAGCTTTACTCAAAGCTGCATTTTGCTCCATGAACCAGCAAATGGAGCAAAATGCACATTACTGGGGTTTTCCAACCCCAGTAATGTGATGCACTTCCTTCCTTCTGTGTGAGGAGTTTCCAACTGGTTCCAAATGGTTCCAACTGGTTCCAACTGGCCGCATCACAACTATCCTCACAAGGCACAAGTTTAACACTACCTGTTAACGAACTTAAAATTTCTCTGCATTTGATTAGCACTTCTTAAAATGTAACAATTTCAACATCAAACTGATGTAATTTGACCCTGTAAATGAAAACTGATTTGATTTGACTGATAAAATACTATTTAAGCATACAACTATGTTACAGTGTGTCACCCTGTAGAATCTAGAGGGTAAGTAGCTACGGTGGGCCGAATTTGGCCCGCCGACCTCAGATTTTACACCTGTAATCTATATTCGCCCACACTTTCTTCTTACATTTTGTCACTGTTGTTCTGAATTGAACTGAATCCAGATTATCAATTCACGACTTGCAGTCCAAAGTGATCGAGGTCAGGACCGACACAATGAGGAAGAAAGATGGAACAATCAATAATTAAGACCAATATTCATATAAGTACATTGGTCTTGATTACTGATTGAACTCCTATGTGTTGTACAGATTACTACAGCTCAGTTCCTGTCTTGTCCTACTTTCTTCCTCTCCTCTGTAACGCGCTCAGATCTGGGCTGTGACTCCTCCCCAGAAGCAGCGGGTTTCCTCAAACTCCTCCCCCATGGCTCCGACGCCGTGCTCCTCCTCTGCGTCTCCAGCTACGGTTAGCCGAGTTGGAGCCGGGAGCAAAGCCTACAAGGTCTGTGTTTCTGTCATTTACCCAACAAATAAAACAGGCAGGATATTAGAGCTTTTATGAAACTTTCCTTTAAGGCCCTAAAATGAAAGATTTACAAAGGAGATTATTAGGGCCACTGAAATAAAAATCTGACTTGAATCTCAGTTTTAGATTTGTAAATAAATAGAAAAAAAAGTCTGAATTTTGAGAAAAAAAGTGTATAGTAAAGGTGTGGATCAGTGGAGGCAAAGGAATTGTAATTTTTGTATTTAACTATTCAACACCAATAAAAACTGTATGAGACATTTTCACCTCTTTATAAATAAGTTTTTTAAAAACTGTACTTCCGTTTCATTCATATTTGAGTTGATGACATCACAAGAGGCAGTGGCAGACAGGAAGCAGGAAACGTCCATGTCTGATCTGATCAGTGATATTTTTGAATTTCCTTGACAATTTTGTACCTACTCCGTTTTCTTTAACTACTTTATCCTGTATTTTGCATTTTTTCTGATTTGTTATGCTTTTCATCCAGATACTTCTCTCTTATCTTGGAAGGAAACTTGCATCATAACCTTTATTTAAAGTGGGAGCGTTAACATTCGTTTTTAGTTTAAGGTCTCATTTCTCACTACTCACCAGACAAATGAAGAATTAAATAAAATCTGTAATAACAATGAAATTAAGCTCATATGTTTCTATATCATATCAGCTGCCAGATGGATTTAGATCTCGGTTTGTTATCTGTGAAGTGAAGCTCTGCTGTTGTTTTCTCAGGTTCTGTTCACAGGAGTGGTGGATGAAGATGGAGAGCAGGTGTTGGCTCGTCTAGGAGGCTCCATGGCCAGAGGCGTCTCCGACATGAACTGTCTCGTGACAGACAAAGTGCGAAGGACGGTCAAATTCCTGTGCGCCGTGGCCAAAGGTGTCCCAGTCGTCACCACTCGGTGGCTGGAGCAGGTCATTAGCAGGAGCTGCTAAACGCAACACAGACTCGTTCTCTCGGGTCGACTCAGTCCCACTCAGACTCTCCTCTCTTGGTTTCAGAGCGGTAAAGCTGGGAGCTTCCTCTCTCCGCTTGCTTTTGTTGTGAACGATCCGGAGCAGGAGACGAAGTTCAGCTTCTCCCTGCAGGAGTCTCTGAGGACTGCCAGCAGTCAGCCTCTCCTCCAGGTGCCACCTCATCCTCTTCATTTCTTCTCTTATTATTCTCGGACTGAGTTGCTGACGGCGTGTCAGTGGCGTGTAGCTGGTATTTATTTCCTTTAGCTGACAGCGCAGTGGTGCTGGTGAGAAAGACTGACTCACCGTAGACACGGAGAAATGTTTGAGTCATTCCCGGTTCTCATCCGATGTTGGTGTGTGTGTGTGTGTGTGTGTGTGTGTGTGTGTGTGTGTGTGTGTGTGTGTGTGTGTGTGTGTGTGTGTGTGTGCGTGCCACCTTGCAAAGTGTCTACAGTGCAGTCATAAGTATTTGTACGCATTTTAACTTCTCCACCGCTTGTTAAGTTACAACCACAAAGTTTGGTGTATTTTGTTGGGATTGTTTGTATGTCAGTCCTCTTCGCAAGTGTAAATGGAAGCGGCATCATTCTGTGTTTTCAAAAATATTTGAAAGCTGGTTGAGACCAAAGTGACCTGCAGAGAAATAGGTTTTTACAAAGTGTCGACTCAGGTGGCCGAATGCACCTGAGACCCATTTTTCTGACTTTTATTTGTAAACAAACGTCTAAAAACCAAATGTTTCCCCCCTTCCATTTTACAATGATGCTGTTTTTTTTGCTGATGTCAGATGACATCCTTGGTTTTTCATTGTAACGTGAGAAAATGTGAAACCGTTGGAGGGTTGTGGATATTTTTGCAAGCCGCTGTGTGTCAGGTGGAGTTTCGGGAACCGGTGGGAATTAATTTGACATTCGCTGTTTGTGTTCTGATTATGTTTCCGGGCCTGTAGAGTTTCATCACCGTGGTAAGATGAGAGCTGGAAACAACAAAGAAATGCTGATGCCGAGCTAATATTAGGGTGTACACCTCACCAAACTCTGTTGCCAAGAGCTTTTTCATCGATTTTCTCATTCTATTACTGTTAGTCCTTAAGAATAGACCAATCCTTCTGTATTTGCTTACAAAAATGCGCAACGTATCGCTTTGCTTCTTTGTTTCAGGGATATGCGATCCACGTCACGAAGTCGGTGAAGCCAGAACCGGTTCACATGAAAGACATCATCACCTGCAGCGGCGCCACCTTCCTGACAAAGATGCCCGCGGCTCACAAGGTGCCAGCCGAGTCCAGAGCTGTAGATGTTGTCTTGTGTCGTTATTCTGACTCGCCGCTCCTCTGTGCCCCCGACTGTCCGTCTCTCAGCCTCGGACCGTGGTGATCTCCTGCGCCGAGGACCTGCGGCTGTGTGGCCCCGCCGTGTCTGCGTCTCTTCCTGTCGTCACAGCCGAGTTTATTCTCACAGGAATCCTGCAGCAGAGAGTCGATTTACAGACTCACGCGCTTTCTCCCTCCGCCACCAACCCGCAGCCTGCTGAGGGCAGAGGAAGAGGCCGGAAGAAGACTTAGCACACGACATCTCACTGTGAACACGTTTGGGTTTGTGCGTCTCTTTGAGATTAAATGACAGACTTTCTGTCTGCGTGAAAAGTTAGGAATGTATTTAACGTCAAATGCAAACAAATTTTCTAGGTGTGTTGTTTTTGCGTCAGGTGATGGTGTTTGTTTTCTGTTTACTTGCAACATTTAGAACGTGTTCCTGGAGGCTGGACTCATGAAGCAGATTAGTTTCCTCCATGAAGTTTGATATGTTTGAATCATGTGCCTGTGTGTGTGTGTGTGTGTGTGTGTGTTGAAGGCTCTTTATTGAAATCCATTTGCTCCAGATGTCTGTAGGTACAACAAGCTTGTTTCCTGTGCTGATAAAATGTGCAGAGTGCCTTTTATACGTCAGATGACCATGTCCTCACCACTCTGTCTGTTGCTCCTGTCTCCATTAAGCAGCTTCACTCCATTAAGGCGTCATTCAATCTCATCTCCTTCAGGCAGAGATGCACGCCATGATGCACACCATGATTTCCTCCTATGATGCTGCAGCAGCAGCAACATTTCATCCTGTTGGCCCATCACACACCTTCACTATATATCAAACTTACTGGGTTTTTGCTGGACATGGTCTTTTAAAGGTGATAACAAAAGCTTGTCATTTGTGCCTCGCATCTGACTTGACAGAGATTGTGTCAAATCATGAAAACATTAAAGGTTTTGTATATGTTGGACTTGTTTGTATTTAATCTTCTCGCTCTATTTTTGCATAAATATCTCAAATTATTCATTTTGCCTACCATACGTCTCTTGTTTTGTTAATTTGTTAGGAATATTTCAAAAACAAAGTGTAAAAACCTTCTAGTAGTTGTATCTGAATCTTTCTAAGTCATAATTTTAACAACTAAATCAAAATTATGACTTAGCATGGGTATTACTTTGACTTTTTAACATTTTTATATCTCCCAATAAAGATATATCTAGCCTTTAGTTATGAGGAGACCCATCATATTTATGATATATCGCAATCATAGTCTCGTGAAATACAATCATATTTATGATTCAACCATTTTATCCATGGACAGATAATAGTTGATTTGATCATTTAAGACAATATTATTAAATTTAAATAATACCCTAACTTTGTGGTGTCCAAACATTTTGCCAGAAATTCCAAAATCTACAAGTTCAAAGAACATGTGGACGTCAGAATATGTATTTTACTTCTTTTTTTCCCCTGCTTAACAATAATCTGAGCATGTAATATTTTATTGAAACTAAATTTTTTTTCTTATTTTTTAAAGGATTTGTAAATGATTGGAGCTCCAAAACATAAAAACTGTGTCAAACAGAGAATATAAATATTTTTATTGTCCCACCATGGGAAGTGTCAGGTGTGCCAGTAATGAGTTACAGGTAGACAGGAAAAACAAAAAAAGAAAATGGTAAGGACAAATTAAAATATAGGGAAAGTAATACAGTTATTAAAAATAGCGTACTGAAATTAAAGAAGATGGGCAACTGAGTGTGTATTTCTTCAGAGAAAACAGAAACAGACTATTTTCAAGAAATCTAAAAAACCCCTGCAAATTGCAGCAATAATTTATTTGAATGAGAAAACCTGCAAATAACAGCATGGATGTGAAAACATAGTTTATAAAAGCTTTGTGTTCTACCTAACTTAATAAATATTTTTGATTGATAGCGTCTTTCAGCTCGCCCAGAACGCCAGCTGGAGATAGGCACCAGCAACTCCCGACCCCATTAAGGGATAAAGGGTGTAAGAAAATGGATGGATGGATGGATAGCGTCTTTCAGCATTCCAGCAGTGGGGAACGCACAAAATCAAGGGCCGCAAATTGCCCGCGCACCGCACTTTGGACACCCCTGAACTGACCTAACATTGATAAAATGGGACCAATAAAACATTATCTTATTTTTACGAAATAAAAGCCATAACAGAAGGGATAATTCTACAAAAACAAATATATTCAAAATATTATTCTGACGTAAATAAACGTCGCCAAACTGCCACTTAATCGAATATCCCGCGGGTCGTGATGTAGTTCTGGACGCCGTGGCTCCGGTGTTTCCCGAACTCGAGTCGAGAGGTTCCGAGAGCGAAGCCCGACATATTCTGATCATCTTCCAAATGTTGGTGCCCGAGTCGTGAAGCGCAGTTCCTCAGAGGAGGCAGAGAGGCAGGAAGGGAGGGAGAGCAGGCAAGCATTCCTGCAGAGCATCACCTCAAAGGCGTCCTTACATCAGCACCACCCGGACTGCATCCCTGACCGGCCGGCGGAAGATCGAGGTAGGCGGGTTATGGCTTTTCTTATCCTCTCTGCATGAGCCGAGGAGTGTGTGTGTGGGTCCTGCAAATGTGTCTGGAGCGGGACGGGTTAAATTTTGCAGGGTTTTTTCTGTGGGATGAGCTGTCCCGACTCGGATGTGACCGATCCACACTTTGAGCTGCCGTGGAGGTTCATCAGCGGAGAGGGAAGGTGTGAAATGATCTTCAGCTCTTTTTAAACCATCCAGGTATGGAACCGGCTGCAGGGGAGACCTAATTATAGTTTAAGAGCTAAAAATACATCTGCAAACATGCATGTGGATGCAGAAATGACTTTATATGTTTTTTTAAAAATCTATCATTATGCCAAATATGTATTTAAATATATTTTAAAAATTCAAATATATACTCATTTAGATTGTATTTGGTATATTTGTATTACTAATTTCCTCTCTGGTGTCGTATAATGTCATTTTTCTGAAATCAATCCTGTAGGTTCTGGCCTGGAGCTTTCTCATTCTGCTTAATGAGACTTTAATATCTCAAAAGAATTTCTAACAATGTGAATTTGTTGTATGCAGTCTTACTTTAAACGTACACCTATAAAGATATTCTGTTTTTCTATTTATTCCTCCTGCATGTATCTCCGACCCATCCCCTCTTTCCCGTCCCTCATGTCCTCTGATTTTAATGGAGCTGACAGGTGCAAGCAATATGGTGGAAACATGTCTGATCCTTTAGTTCACTGCAGCTGAAGGAAATGGGTTATCAGCAGCTACAGGCTTCTTCTGAGAGATAAATGTTGGAAATTAGAAATTTGTCCTGACAGTATGGTTATTTCATGTTTTTCTGCCCTGTGTGAGAGGAGTTGTTTCCGAAAATCTTGAGTTTGCTGCAAACATTTGATCATTTTCTCCTTATATAACAAAGCCTTTATTCCTTTTTTTGGGTTCCTCATAACTTATAAATGAGCACAGTTTGTGCCTGGATGCATCCGAGCTGACTTAGAGTAGCCCTGCACATCATAGTTGCACTTGACCTCATGTCCTCCAACTCTTTTACAAAAGCAGCAAAGTGAAAACGAAGAAGATGATGATGATGAAGAAGGCACAGGATTTGCTTTGTAGGCTCCCACACATCTGCAGTCACTGAAGGCCGGGGGGGACAAAGACATGTCTGTCCCCGTTCAGCAAGAAACGAGAGAAAACACAGGAACAGGCTTTGATTTCTGAGTGGGATTCACTGGCTTGGATTGTAGAAGATGGTGGTGATGAGGAGGAGGAGATTAAAGAGATTTGATAAAGAGAGAGAGATGGAGAATCAGGGAGAAACTTAAGAAAAGTGGGATATTTATAAAGAGGAGATGGACATATTGAGATTTATGAAAGAGGATGGAAAACTAACACCCAGATATGCAAAAAAAAATAGAGGCTGTTGGAGGAAACAATACAAATTAATTACTTAAACAGAGTATGATAGCAAAATCTAAAGTAAATTCAATTAAAAAAATACTTTATTTATCCCAAATAAACTGAATAACAGGTTTCCGAGTGGTGTGTCTTCATATATATGTGTATATCCATATATTGATTGATTGATATCTGCTTTTGTTTTCACGTGTAGAAAGAATCAATGCAGAGTATTAAAATCCGGATTTGTCCATATATTGGGAATTTTATGCTTGCCTCAATAGATGCTGCTAATGTCATTAAAGTACAAAGAAAAGCCTGTGTTTTGTTTTCACGTATAGAAAAAAGTATTTCTAAATATTCACCTTTTAAGATTAGCTGACAAGAGCTAATCTTATCAGATGAATCAGAATCTGATAAGTTTTAGCCGTTAACCATTGTTACTGTGTTTAAAAATCATTTGCCTCCCGCTTGTCTGTCTCACAATAATTTTTTTTAGCCTTGAATATAAAATGTACACATTTTTTTAACTGATTAAAATGTGAGGAGACTTTTTTTTTTAAAGCTGTTGTACCAACTTTGATGGTTAGCCCAACGAGCAGTGTTGGCCTCTGTCAAGATAACGCAGCACTTCAGGAACTACTTCCTTTGTAACTTCAAAATAAAAGCCTCAAATCTAGGTACAAGTCAGACTTAAAATCCTGGGCTCATAATAACAGTCTGAACCTTTTACACAAGACAAAGGCAAATACTGACAGCTGCTCATTTCCCATGGACTGAATTGTGTCATTGTATTCTACCATCTTTATCAATACATGAGGATCACATAGAGATAATTTGGCTTGATCAGGGATCATAATCTGCCATGTTTCATACAAATTAACTTCATCAAACAAGGATTAGCAACAGAAACAGGTCTTCTTCTTAGAAAGATATACATTTAAATTAAATTGCATATCAGGTTTAATGAAAGTTTTTATGACTGTTTCTCTCCTTAACTCATAAAATACTTAACTGTAATGAAAAATAAAGTAATAATTAACAGTCAAACAATAATTTGCTTACAGGAATGAAATTGTAATCTGCAGTTCTGTACTGAGGCTTTGAATTGACAAACTGAGCCTTTGCCAATATTTTATTTGTTTTTATTTTGACAAGGACTTGCATCACCCAGGGGGACACTTTACCCAATGTAGTTGGCCATCATGCAGGAACATATATGCATGTATTTAGTTTTACAAGCAAAAAAATGACATTATAAAGCTATAAAATGTAGATACAAATTAGTGCAATGCCTTTTTTTGTGTGTCAATTTCTTAGTTATGTCTACTAGTCATATGGCCCATATTGATACCCACCACATCACCTGTACTTCTATGTGTCGATATGTTTGTGCTTGGTTGGGACTCTTCTTGCTTCAAAGCTTCCCACAGACAGAAAGAAATATTACAGTTTTTTTTCTTCACATTTTGCTTCAGGATCTTGTTTTGAAGCAGATTGCCAACGAGGCCAACTGCTGTGACAAACAGATGGACACGCTTCCCTTCTCTTTTGCACCAACCAATCCTGCACCTCACATTACTGCTTTAATTAAATGTTCATTTCTGTCAGGAGCAGCAAGCAGTCATTTGCTTTGTTGCTGCAATCAGAGCATGATTGTGCACCTACACAGGACGTTTCAAACCCTCAGTATTAAGTAAAAAAGCCAGATTGGGACTGATCTCATCAATTGTAAATGTATTAATGGTTTGTCTGGCAGGAAACAATGCTTGGTGCAACACATTTGGTTTCTGATACAATAGAGTGAGTGGGCTGTTAGGCTCCCTGCCCGGAGTGAAGAGGCTTTTGTGACGTTAGAAACAGCATTTCTGGTTGTCAGATTATGACAGTGCAAAATGCATTCATTAAATAACAGCGAGCAACGAGGAGCTGCTGTTCTCTGGAAACCTGCTATATTACATGTCCTAATTCTGGAGGTAAAATCTGAATTATCTCCAGACAGACTGGCAGGTCTTACGGTGTCTCTCGTGTTGCAAAGAGACAATTTAATCTTTGCCGCATGTTTAATGGCCGCCGCAAAGTGAGACTGCAAGCACTGCAGGTGTCCCTCCCAGTCCTCTCCTGGGCTGTGAAAGAGAAAACTGCAGCAAAACCTTTTTCTCTACAAACCTTCATCATGTTTCCCCCCCCACATATATCTGCAACATCATCATAATTCCTCCGTCGGTGTTCCAGCGTAATCCTTCAGAGGAAAACAAACTTCTCGCTACCCTTTTTGCTTCTACACATTTCCTGATTTAAATTCAGCCGAGTCATTATTCTGCTCTCTATTACTTCATGCCTCAAGATTTAGGAACTATTATGTTTTAATTCGGCCGAGCAATCAGCAGTATGTGACAATGCCAGATGGCCCTCATGAAAATGCGCATCCTTCTCCATGTAATGACCTTTTTAAGACATGAGTGACTTTCAGGAAGGTCTTTAAACTGTTTTTTTTTTTGCCAAAAACATAGCAGATTCTTAACTAAATGGAGGGTTTGCTGTGAAATCAAACAGCTTTCTCAACTGAATCGGCAATACAGAGAGATCTTATCCCTGTTGACCAACTGTAACCCGGAGACAGTGTCAGATATGCTTAATTTGCAGAGGCTGCAAGAATCTCTGCAGACAGATCAGATGGCATGAAAAAGAAGGAAAGAAAGGATGGACTAAAGAAAGAAAGAAGGGAGGGAAGGAAAGGAATGAAGCAAAGAGATAGAAAGAAGGTTTAAATTTCTCTTTTCCATTCTTGTTGCAGTAAACAACTCTTTCTGTCAGCTGTTTTCATGCTGCACCGTTTGTCTTTCATCACTGCAGCTTTTTCTTTCCTCTCCTGAACTTGTAAAATCAGAAACTCACATATCTGGAAAAAATTAAGATACAACTTAAACTTGTCAGTTTCTCTGATTTTACTTTTTATAGGTTTATGTTTGAGTAAAATGAACATTGTCTTTTTAATCTATGAACTACTGGCAACATGTCTCTGAAATTCCCAACAAATTTGCTGAAAATGAGAAATGGTCAAAAAACCAAAAAGATGCAGTGCCTTAATGCAAAGAAAACAAGTTCTTATTCATTTCGAGACAACAATACTAATGTTTTAACTCAGGAAGAGTCCAGAAATCAATATTTGGTGGAAAACATTTTGTATTTACAGTGTCAGGCAGAAGTTCACACAGATTTTCAGTGTTAAAATTTGGACTTTTAATGATATATTGCAATTATTTCTTCTCAAGGGTGAAATGTTTATACACACAAATTTTAAAAACAAAACTTCCCAGCAAAAGTTTGAATTTACTGGGGATTAAGAAAAAATCCAAACACGTTTTGGATTATTTGGATCCAAAACAGAATTCTGGTGTAATTCTGTCAGGGTATTTGACCGCTGTCCTAATGAGAAATGGAAGACGTCAATTAAATTAAATTGTCTGGTTTTATGGCATGCCTGCAGCTTTTAAGAATAATCGATAAATGTTGAGTATAGGCTGGTTTTTCTGTTCTAATCCCGATGTGTGTTTGGGAGCATCTGACACTCATCACAGACTTCTCAATATTGATATAGAACCATGAATTTTGAATAAAGTTTTCTATTATTTGCTGATTTGCTTTCTTTAGTAAATGCCACAATTTACTGATTTCAAGCATCAGTATGTTGCACAAAGGTATCAGTCAGGACAAGAGAACAAAAACCAAATGAACAATAAGATGTTTAAATCTGTTTGGTTTATGTACATGGCTAGTTTATATGTTTTGTGGTCTGACGAAAACAAACTCAAACTTATGGTCACTAACTCAAAGTTTGGTAGAAAAACAACAGACTTTCATGATCCAAGGTTACATTTGTTCATGAAAAGTTGTAAATTCCAGTCATTTTTCCTAGAAAGCTGAGGATGAAGAGGGATTTTATTTCTTAGCAGTGTAACCTGGTTGTATTTCTCTTTTGTTATAATTACACAAAAAGTCTTTTTTTGTTATATGTATTGTTCCTTACCTGACTGAAACAAAAAAAACTCTCATTGTTTTACTTTAATATCGGAAGATTTATGTTGGCCTCATTTTTCTACACCACAAATCTATTTCATCAGGAATGTGGACACTTTATAGTTTCTAAATTTTATTGGATGAGAGGTGTGTGTGTCTGTGTGAGATTAAGTCACTGCAGTAAAATAAAATATATGTTTTAATTAGTTTTATAAATATCTACAAAGAGCAAAATTAAAAACAAGTCTTTTTGTTTTAAAACTGTAAACATCTATATATATTTTTTTCCTTTTCAGACACGAGGGAATCTTCCAAAATGAAGCCAGTCACAGTGATTACGCTCAGTTTTCTTATCTCTGCAGGTATGTGGAGTAAAAATCGTTTCTGATGCAGTAACAAACATTTTAAACCATTTTTACCGTACAGCTTCATTTTATGTTTTGATTTTAAATTTAATGTTATACAGGCGAGTGAGAGACAGTCTATTTAAGGAAGGGATATCTAATAATATTAATTAATTTGTTATGATAGAAAAGGAAATAACTGATTAAAAAGAGATAAAATGCTTTCAAATAGTTTTTTATGCTGTTTTATTTGATCTTGCAGCTATCTCTGCCCCTCTAAAAGGTAAAAGTGCCTCTTATCACCACATCGCATGATTCTGATGCATCTCTTAAGAGGTTTCCTCTCCCTCTGAGTGGAAATGTTTACGGTTCTTACTTTCTCTTTTTTTCCGATGCAGAAACAGAAGAATCCGTAACTCTATTCCAAGGAGAGGATTTCCACATCCTGCTGCCGTCACAAGATGTGGAGGTCACATTCAAGAACCGTTCTGACTCTCGGAAAACCTCGGTGCTGATGAGGGGCGGCAAAGTGATCAGCAGTCGGGTTAAACCCGCCCTGCACTTCAGCTACATCAACATAGAGGGTGTGGGTGAAGGGGATGAAGGACTGTACATCCTGAAGGACTCAAAGGACCCGAGTGTCATCAAGAAAATTTCACTAATAGTCCGAGGTACGGAGCAACGCAACACATCGGGAACTTGATGCGCTGGGAGGGGCGATGAAACAGAACTTTATCTGCTGAAAACTGGAAATATGAAACACACTTTGATTTGATTTATTTATTTCAAACAGGTTATAAACAACACAAGCAATCAGAAAGTCAGAGAAAAAAAGATTTTGCTTACCCTCAACTTTTTTGTTTGAAAAGTAGTAGAAAGAAGTGAACACCTGCTCTTTATCTCAATTTAATGAAATATAAACTGAAATATATTACTTACCAAATCAGTAATTATCAGAAATTTGAAATTAAAATTACACTTATGTGCCTTTTCAATATACTGTGCTAACAAACCAAAAAATAAAATTTATTTTTGACACACTAAAGAAAGTTTAGAGGTTTTCAAAGTGTGTGAGAGCAAGCCTCCCCTCCACTCCCAACCACACTGTTGGTTGTATTTCTGTAAAATGTTTGCTCTTCTTATAGTTGAGGAGGAATTCGATTGGCTCGAAGAGTTTGTGATGAAAGAACAGGCAAAACAATAAAATTGATTTACATTGAAAAAATGCAAATAAACAAATAAATGAATAAAAGGTCATCTAATTACCTACAGGCAAAATTATAGCAATGACAGAAACACAGCTGGTGCCTGGATGAATGGCTGTGAAGTTGGCTAAATGTCTGTTACTTTATATTTTTTCTCTTGTTGTGTCTCCCCTAAAGAGCTCTGGCGCCCCCTGGTGGCCCACGCCCCACACTTTGAAAGACCCTGTGCAGCTCTGTCATTGCCAAGAAGTTCTTCTTTTATACCTTACTTACATAAAGTTTGAGGTTTTGGGCTTTTGGGTGAGATGGACAGAGTGGGATTTCAAACCAGCAACTTACTGGTTACACGATAAATGTTCACCTCCTGAGCCATTGCACATAAAATCAATAAATCAGTAATTCTTCGCAACTTTTATAACATTTGTTAAAACTGTCACCATGATGAGATCATATAATATGAGACAGATAATCTGGAAAAAAAATCAGGCTCCTTTGCTTTCTCGCGTTGCTGCTTTGCTGTCTGAGGAAATATGTCACTCCCAGTAAAAGCAGCCAATCAGAGCCAAGAGTAAGGTGTTAGCGCTGTCAGTCATGCTTGTGTACACGTTGCTTAATGTGTTAATGGTGGGAAAACAAACTTACAGACACAAGAACACAATTTATCCACCGTCTTCTGTCATGCTAACTAGCCTAAACATTCATGTCTGGCTCTGTTGTGGTGAACCAGCTGTAAAGAACAAGGGGGAGGGTGTGAGCAGCATGTACATGAGCATGATTGACAACACTAAGACCCTCCTCCTGGGTCCGATTGCTTGTTTCTGACCCAGCGGTATAGTTTTGTAGTTACTGAAATAGTTTTAACAAATATGTGGAACACAATCTTTTAAAATCAAAGTTACATACCCAAGCTTTAATGTGGATTTTTGTCCTCTCTAAAATGGGTTTACTTTTGCATAAAATGTGCACCTATTATGCAGTGTGTGATTTCACTACTGCCACAAAAGGGGTAATTTATTTAATTTATTAAAATCTTAACCAGAGGTTATAATTAAAGTGGAGGGCACTGAATGGTTTCCTTCTTTAGGCCCCAGGCCAGCGTCAGAGTCACTGTGTTGTCACGTCAATCACTTCTTTTTCCAGTCAGATAAATCCAGCTCCAACACAAGAGACTGAATCACAATTTAAACTCAGAGTGTGGATGAAAGCGACTGTTGTAAGTGGCTGCAGAGCCACATGGAGGGAGTAATGTGAGCTAATGAAGAGGTGCATTTGGTTTTTGACGGTAAGAGCAAAGCTGGAGATGTCAGGCAACAATTATCCAGCTCTTTACCCGTCCCTATTTCCGTCCGTCCCCTCTGTTTTCCTGTCCTTATCTTGTCTCTTCTGTCTTTCCTTCTGTTTAGTTTTGTTCGTACCCTATCATTCTCATTATACCCTGATATTTTTGGGTCACTGCTCCTTTCCTTTTGTGCATTTAGTCCTTTTTTTCTACATCTGCCAAGCTGTTTTCCCTTCCTCTTCCCTTCACAGTACTGTTTTCCTGTCATTTCTTATTTCAGCTCAAGCAAATAATCCAGCCTCATTGGCCTTTGTGAAATTGTCAGGCACTTTCCTGTCAACTCTATTTAAATTTGCTGCTCCCGTTTACTCGTAGATAAAATGCTCATCCCTTTGTTTTTCCCTCCAGACTGCACCCTCGAGCAAATCATCAAATATGGCGGGAACTTCCATATTCCAGTGCTGAATGTGAACCGCCCCATCACTCTGGAGTACAAACCCAGTTCAGTGGAGGCCAACCTGACATCCAGGTAGAGTCGGCACAATCGCACTGACTTTCTGAACCCAAGAGTCAGAACTGACATTTTTCAGCCTTGACACACATGCGCTGGGACAAGTCTGAGACGCATCGAGAAAGAGGTTGAGGAAGGTTCACCGTCTTCGACTTTTGTCCCTGCAGACCGGCGATGGTGGTGCTGACGGCCACTGGGGTCTCCCCCGAGCCTTACCGAGGCCGCATCACCGTCAGCGAGCGATCTGTCACCGTCAGCGCGGTCACAGGCGTCGATGAGGGCAGCTACATCGTCAGGGACAACAAGGGAGTTATCAAACAGCAAGTGTGCCTGAATGTCATAGGTGAGGACAGCAGATGAAGGCTGAATATTTATCTTTACCTGTGCTTGACTTGCTTTAGTGTCTTCATTCAGGATGTTGTTGTTGCTCCAGTTTCATGCTCCCCCTGCATGCTTTAATGGCTTTTTAAAGACTCAAATCTTAATGGCAGGCTAATGCATTTGCAGTCTGTAAACAGAAAGACCGTGAAGTTATCAGATTTCCTCCCTTCTCTATTGTCTCTTGCAGAGCACACAAACTTTGTGTACCTTTCTCCTGATGAGAGGCTGAAGATCAACCTGATTCTGAACAGCTCCCTGGTCCAACTCCACTACACCCGAGACTCGGACTCCTCAGCCATCCTGCTGATGGATAAGGGAGAGTTCACAAGTGTAACTATAAACAGGCTCTTATTTTCTCCAAAGATATTAGGTATTAGAACCGCTGTGTTGGGTTGCATAAATTAACCCATCCTAGGCTCTTTTTGGTTGGACGACATAATAAGAGGAGATGCGCAACAGCTGCAGGGACACAAGGAGAGCTCAAGAAATTAACTAATGTGGCAACAACTTACGAACACAGTAAAAATATGACAAGAAGTCAAACACAAGCAAATGATCTAAACACAAATACCTGTGGAACGTGACAATAAAACCTCTATACTGATTTTGTTTCAGCTTGTTTGGTCAAACTGTAAATGTTAAAATGTTGCCCATCGCTGCTCACTGACTAGAGAAATAAACGTGGAAATCACTTGAGTCATTTCTTGTTTCTTAGATTTCTAAATGGAAGAAAACAGTAATTAATTCTCTAATAGAAAATGGGACAAAATAATAAAACAAAGTAATTGGATTAGAGTTTAAAATATTTATTTATCTTGTTTTATCACTTTTCCATATGGTGAGTTATCTATGACAATAGCTTGTATATTAAATACCCCAAAACAAAACCTTTGTCTACTTTTATCACCTGTTTCTTCATTCCTTTTTCATTTATTAATCTAATTACATGCACTAAGATCTCGGCTCATCTTATTCATGTTTTCTAATTAAACGTCTTGTTTCATTCCAGGCTCAAGCAGATCTTGGTTTCCAGGAACGCCTCTCTCTGGAGGGTTCGATGGTCTTTCTAAATCAGATCAAGAACTCAGATACTGGATTCTTTAAGATCACAGACTTGCAGGGATTCACCGTGTCCACTGTCCATCTGGGATTGAAACGTAAGCCGGGAATAGAGACAAGATTGGTGCCACAAATCATGACTTTTGGTTTAAAACGTAATAAATTATACAAAATGATTAAAAAACATTTGACCTACACATAAAAGAATGAAGAGACTTCTGATGAGTCGTAATTGACAACTCTGAAATGTTGATCCCACTGCAAGGAATCTGAGACCTGGGCTGAAGTGATCCACTAGACCACATGTGTCAAACTTAAGGCGCATGGGCCAAATCTGGCCGCCATAGCTTTTTATGTGGCCCTCTGGATTTTAGACTAAACACCAAGTGTGCTTAAACATTAAGTTATCAATAAAATCAAGGCAGTTTTTATCTGTTTACTGACAAATTATATCAATCAGTCCCTCCAGTTTCTTGAGAATTATCGTGGAAATTCACGCATATACAAATACATAATTGTGAGTTTATTGCAGAATTTTTTCAAAATTTCTCGAAAAGTTTCTTACTTGTACTAAACAGCTTTAACTAATGTCATATTATTGTCCACCATCATAAATAAGAGCAAATATTGTAAATATTTCCAAAATAGTACCACAAACACTGTGATTTATGATTTTTATTGCAAAAAAAATCACAAAAAGTATCACAAAATCCTGGAGGGACTGAAAAGCTGTTCAATAATATCATTCAATTTGAAGAATTCATTGATATGCTAACAGTTTGTGAATAGGTTTTTATCAATGCATTCTGACACAACCGGCCCTTTAAGAGCAGTCATGATTTTTAATTTGGCTGAAATGAAAATGAGTTTGACATCCTGATCTAGACCATCCAGTATGACCAGTAACAGCCAGTAAAGTGATTTGAAGACTGGTGTCATTTTCCCAGCATTGGTCAGCAGCCTGGCTGATACCATCAGCACACACATGACAGAAGATACTGTGATACTACATAAATCAAGCCAAGGGTATGGAGAGCCGTTTCCATGGCATGGCTCTCCATACGTTACATTCATTTTTCAGATGAGATAAGTTTTTGATGCTTGTTTGTTTAAATGTAACATATTTAAAAACTTTCCCAGCACATGTTCAGAGCTGTGGTGTTGTTCAAAACCTGACAGTAAAGATTTAAAAGATTTTTCTTCCTTTTAATAGGAAGAAGTACATCTGTTGCTAAACTGCCTTTTCAATTATTTCTCTTTTTCAGAATTGTTAAGTTAGATATTGGTCTACTGTATAACCTAAGCAGGTTTGAACATGACAGTTTTTACCTCCTAAAGAAATTTTACTCTCTGTACTTTCAACACACATCTTACAGAAAAGGTGTTGTGTGTGTGTTCTTTTTTAATGTCTTGATAAGGAGGAATTTATCTTTGGTTGCTGTACCTCAATATGCTACGTCTCTCTGCCTCCCCACAGCCTACAAAATGGAGACCCTTTATGTGGCCATCATTGCCCTGCTGGGCCTGCTGGCTTTCCTTCTGCTGGTTTGCCTTCTGTCCTGCCTGATCAAAGTGAAGAAGAGGGCCAAGAGAGCCGCTGCACTGGAGAAACTGGCTCAGAACGCTGGCAAAGAAGACGAGGGCGAGGCCTTTAGACAGGTCTGGTATATGCACAACAATCACATGACAACGAATGTTTCTCCAGTGCAATTACTAACCTTCATGTGTTTGTGCTGCATCGTTACAGGTGGTCAAGAACATCACTAAACTGAGCGAGGAGTCCAAGCATTCCCAAGCGGACAACACAGAGAAATCTCAAAGCACTGAGGTGGACATCAAGGTAAGGAGACACCACACCCCTTTCTTTGAGCTAAGACAGAGAGGTTTTAATAATGACTGAATATTTTTTATGCTGTTTTCTGCCGTTTAGACAGTTGCAGCTTATTCAGAACGCTACTGCTAGAGTCCTGACTAAGATCAAGAAAGTGGATCACATCAGTCCAGGTCTCAGATTCCTTGCAGTGGCTTCCTGTGCAACAAAGAAGAAAAGTGTTGAATGATTTAGGGCCAAAATGTGTCTCTGATCCGTTCACGTTTTATGAACTGTTCTGAGTTCTCGGGTCTTCTGGGAATTATCTTATTTTCCTGAAAAGGTTAAAGTAAACATGCAGATTTTCTGCACCACAACAAACTCCCAGAAAACCCAAGGCCTGCCCTAACCTTCAGTTCTCCTAAGTTAAGGCTGAAACTGTTTCTGTTTGCTGCAGCCTTTTGTTGAGTTAAATATGTTTCAACCTCGATCCAAAGCCTGCAGCCAGTCCATGCCCGGCGCATTGTAGCTGAGCTCTTCCTGTTCTTTGCAATTTCAGCTTACTCCTTCCTTCTTTCCTTTCCTGCTCTGTCTGCAACAGATGGACTCGACTCCAGTTTGTCGTGGACATAAATATGATGCTAATTTAAGTCTTTCAAAGGTTAATTTTAATGGTTCTGCTTACAGGGTGAAGTGATGATACAGGTTTTCAATAGGAAAGGAGATTTAATTTACTGTGGAGTCTCTCTAACGTATAAAGGGTCTAAATTATACTCTCACTAATTTGAGGATAAAAGCCTGTATAATTTTGAGCCTCTGTAGTTTGGAGAAACCAATTCTGGTTTTTCAATGAAGTTGGCTTAAATGTGTCTTTGAAAGCCTTAAGTTAGTGTGATACTCAAACCCATGATCAGTTTACGTAAACGTCTCACCAGCACTCTGCAAATTGAGCTGCTAATAATGTTTGCTGGTTGTCTGTGTGAATGCAGGGTCTGGAGGTTTCTTCTAAAGAGGTTGGCGTTGGTAATCTGGAGACCAGTGACTCCGGCGTTGGCTTCAACACCGCTCTCCCGCTCGATACTGACACCGATGTCCCCGATCAAATCCCCGATTCTGAGGCTGTAAGCATCTCTGTTGCTCCTGAAATCAAACCAAGCCCTCCTTCTGCTGCTGAGTCTAAGCCAGCTGCTCCACCGGTACCAGAACCTAAAGCAAGCCCCGTCCCCGAGACGAAAAAAGCCCCGGACCCGCCCATGGAAGCAAAGCTGGACACACCCAAACCAGTAGATGCTAAACTTAGCCCAACCCCGAGCACGAAGTCTGGTTTGAGTCCAGCTGAAACAAAACCTGCTGCTAGTCCAAGTCCAGAACCCAAGACTGGACTGAGTCCAGCTGATCCAAAAGCTGCTGCTAGTCCAAGTCCAGAACCCAAGACTAGTCTAAGCCCAGCTGATCCAAAACCTGCTGCTAGTCCAAGTCCAGAACCGAAGATTTCTGCGCCTGCAGCCACCACTCCAACACCCGACACTAAGAGTCCAGCAGCTTCAACTCCTGAGCCCACCAAACCGAGCCCAGCAGAACCCATCACCAATGGCACACCAGAGCCGGGACCCGATTCCAAAGCAAGCCCGGATCATGCAGAAATCATCAAAGATCCAACTCCAAAGGAGGTTTCCACTAAAACCCACGAAGTGGAGCTGAAGTCCAGCAGCGTCGCGCCAGAGGGCAGCAAAGACGGCGCCGCAGCCGAGGGTCCGACTGCGACCTGAAGACCGCAGCTCTGAAAACACGAGGAACCCCCACAGATCCCCGTCTACCACCACCGCAGACAATCAAACGCCCCCTACCAAAATGGTGAGGAAACCCCAGCAACTGGGGCCATGGCGACACTAAACCCACAGTGATACTCTAACCTGGGAGACTTTCTGACTGACACACAGTTTAAGTAACTAAAGTGGCTTTTAATCTTTAACCGTTTCAGTTTTGCCGCCTCGTTTTCTATTGATTTTACCGGAAAAACTGCCAAACTGCAAATTAAATCATTTGCAGAGTTTACAACTAAAATATTAACTCCACATGAAGTGTTTTATAGGATATCCAAAAAAAAGAGTTTACGGCATTTATTGTATCAGTGTAGCAAAAATTTCGTATTAACCTTAACTAACCGCTGGTTCCCATTGAGACGACTCTTCCTCTAACAGCATGTGGATAAAACTCACAAAATGAAACTTTTTCAGCCTAAGCATGGACCGATTAAATGTTGACGTTATTGATGCTGAAGTGTCCATAATAACAAGATTTTCATAAATTTAACCAAATAGGAAAACTTAGCACAATATTATAAAAATAATATATTCCTTTTCTTAACCACTTAATAGGACTTTATGCAGGGATTCAGAAAACATCTTAGGTGGTTGAAATGCGTTTTAGCAGAAAATCCCTGAAGGCCTGATGATGTAGTTTTGGTCAAACCTTTATGTGGTTTTATAAATGACTTTGTTTAAGTCCCAGCCGTATTACAATTCACTGTCCAAACTTCCTTCACTTCCTTCCTGTTTCTGCTTCGTTTTGGTTTTCCAAGGAGGACATTCTGACACAAATCCGAAACAGGTGGAACACGGTTCCTCTAGTAACATGTTTATTTGTTTTTCCTTGCTAATTTTCCTCTTTTGTCTGTTTTCTTTCACTTTAAAGCCATTTAACCAGATCTTTCCTTCGATAGTACATTCAATTAAAGTCTGAATTTATGAGAAGCCGAATACAAAACAATCAGAACGATGTCACCTACACTTTTTGCCAGAGAGATCTGGATAGTTTTGTCATTACAATTAAAACGAACAAATGGAATTGTTTGAAGATAAATAGTTACAATCACAGATTAAAGAAAGTCTTTTGTATTATGATTAAAAAGACAGAGTCTAACTGAGTTGTATAGAATGAAATACAATGGCCACCTTAAGCTGAAATTCACTATACAATGTGGGGGCCAGACATGTAAAACTTACTCAACTCTGCAGGAGTAAAGGTTTGTATCTTATTAACCCACACATGCAATCTTTATGTTATTGTGTTAGCTGGTTGAGAATTAGATTGAATATGTTTACCATCACAACAAGTAGAAAATCCCATGGATTCCTCTTACAGGACAAATCAGACCCAGCACATGTTGATGTCATTTGGTGGCAGAGACAAAGAGTAAAAGATCTCTCTGTTTTGAGAGAAGGTCTGATTTTTGACAAACTGAAGGAGTTAACATTTACTTTCAGTATCCTTTGGTGTCTTTATTTCACATAAATACAGATTATTTTAGATTAACAGCCAGTCCGAGAGGGGCCAAGAATAAACTGAACCTCTGCTGTCCCAAAGCAAATAAGCGTAGGAATGTTTAAATCCGTTTCAATTGCATTGAATGGTTATTTCAACAGAAGCTAATAGTTATTGATGTGGGAAATGGAGCTGTGGTGCACCACAAGCCTTCAAATGTGAAACGCACTGAGAGCGCAACCTTCAAAGTGTTCAAGCTCAGAGCAATTCGCATATAAATAAAGTGTTGCGTAGTCCACCAATACTGCATTGGTTTGTATTAGTGCTATGTTGTTGATTTTTACTCTTTCTTACTTTTATAATAGACAGTTTCTCTGACCAGAATCGCTTTACAAGTTTCATTCTGAATCCACGTTTCACAGAGGAAGATTATTGGTGGTGCACCGACTCCAAACTTTACCATGTACATATACATTATGTTTTTAGTAAATAACCAGTAAAAATGTGACAATGGTTTAAAGATTTTTAGGTAAGTAATCACACGAACCAGTGTGTTTTTTTTAAAGGGGTAGAAGTTCATTTTGGTCTTGGCACCAACTAATCTGAATTCAAAAGAGTTATCTACTGCAGGTTGGATGTTAATTAGCTGTAATCTTTAACTTGACTTCGGTGTGAGGTTTTTATTTGTGCTTTCACATCGTCTCATTTGAACTGGTTTGAGTGGGTCCGGCGGTTAATACAACCAAAACAATTTCATTGTAAGTTTTCCCTCGTAAAAAACAGCTGCATAAATACTTATTTAAGGAAATAAATGTTTCTACCTCGTGTTTCCCTGGTATAGGTTTCATATCCTGGAATTACCTAAAAACTTTGGAAATACGGAAGCAGCACAAAATGACTCAAAGTAAATCACTCAGCTGGCCTTCCTCTGTAGTTTTTCCTGAAAGTTCAATCCTTAGACGTAAATAATGATGATTTCTTAAAAAGCCATAAAACAAGATGTCAGATTTGATACGAAGACAACACAATTTGAAATTATGTACGTATACAAATGTGCCTCAGAGTCGTACAAACCAACGTCTACAGTCAGAATGAAAATTTGTGATGTAAATCACTGTATGGGACTTGCCTGGATCTGTGTGGGAACCACTGTCACATTTGGCAATACTGACAATAACCTTTATATAAACACACACACACACATGAAAAAACACACACTGTAAATAATGCATGTTTGCCAGTTTAACCCTTCAGTGGCTGAATGTTCCTAATGTACAAAGCACTTCTTGTCTCACATTAAACAAATTAAACCTGAACTAATTCAAATTTTCTCCCCAACCTTGAATCTAATATATAAATGCTTTTACAGATACTATGTGTACTAATCTTCACTAATGTCTTGAACTAATGTAACGACCCAGATATTAGCTCCTTTTAGCGCAGTTACCAGTGAAACATATCTCTCACACTGTATTAAACATGCTTCGCCTACGTCACTTTACGCATCGACCGCAGCATGCCCAAGACATGTTCTGAGCTTCTTATCGTCCACACAGTCGTACCTGTGCGAAGTGATATATCAGTGTTGCAGTTGTTGTGTGTCCGGGACCCGTCTGTTGCGTCTGTGTGCCTACGGTTTGGTTTATGACGTATAAATGATCAAACGTGTGCTGAATCTATGCACTGGCGGTTTGTACAGAGTGAAATGTGTACTGTCTGTGTGTTTGGTATCCATGTGCCTGCTCAAACTGTGTTTCAAGCCAAGAGCGTGGATGTGTTCAGAACCACAAAAAGAAAAAAAAAAAAACTAAACACAAAGTAAAGTATTGATATTTGAGCTCATTTTGTTTTTGTTTCAGTGCCTACGATGTTTATTGGATTGTCTTTAGTCGCTTCCAGGTGGCAAACAGGATGTTCTCACAGGACAGTTTATAGGCACCTGAATGCGGCTTCTTCACCTAAAACGAGCTTCTGTGAGTGAGTGACGGAAGCAAAGAGGAAAATGTAATTTTATTTTATGATGTGTAGCATGCAGATTGCTAAATATGCTTTATTTTACTAGCTTGAGTCTGAGAGTTTATTTAGGAATTAACAACAGCAGCAAATTCATTTGAAAGATGGCTGTGGGTTGTTCAGTCAACAAGTGGTGGCTAAAATATAGTTATTATTATTAATATTATCATTAAAATATCTTTAATAATTGATGATGTGTAAAAACCATTTTAATAAATACAATATTCTACTGCAGCAGCATAATCTCATATTAAGTATTTAGACTTGACATTTAGAGAAACAAAACAGGCAAATTTTAACAAAATCACAAGTTTCACAAACAAAACTGATCCATACTTAAAAGTTTATGTAGATCAAAGAAAATGGATAGTTTAAGTCATTAATCCATGACTTTCTGTTTTCCCTTATACATATTATGGAGGCCTATTTTATCTTGCCCACTTGATGGAAAGGATCAGAGGATATGCAGTTCAAGAAAAGCAGGTTTGTGATGGTCTTTACAAATTAGAAAAGGTCTTAAAGAAATTGCTCCTTACTTTAAGATGCTAATGTCTACAATAAAAAAAAGATAAAATTTAACAAACAAAGCTGATAGGTTTATCTCGGTACCAGTCACATTGAAGAAGGAACTTCAGATTAGAGGCATTTTTGTGTCATCAAGTCGCCATTAAATCCATCAGACATTGTAAATGTGGCAAGCATGGCAGGAAAAATAAAGACTTATTCTGATCAAATTAAATTAAAACATGGGGTGTTTGCTACCCTGTGCCATTATCTGGAACTGTAAACTTTTGAGTCTTGTGAAAACAAACATTACTGGTGTTTTGTGGAAAACAAAAGACTGATGTTCATAACACAATATTTGTTTCCTGTTGTGAAGTACAGTGGAGGCTCTGTGATGCCATTGGGAATGTTTACTCTGCAAAAACACTAAATCTTAACAGGTGTTTTTGGTCTAGTTTCAAATGCAAATATCTTAGTTCACTTGGAATAAGACACAACTAACTTACAACTAACTTAGCAAGACAGAGTAGCTTGTTTTGAGCAGACAATTCATTAATATTGATGACAAAAGTATTAGCTATAAGTGAAATAATCTGCCACACATGTCAAGTTATATGGAGAAAATGTCTTATTGCCTAATTAGAACTGGACATTTTTCATCAATACTAAGGAATTGTTGGCTTAAAACAAGCTCCTGCATCTCGCTGACATCTTATTTAAAAATCAGTTTTGTCTTATTTCAAGGGTACTGAGACATTTGCAGTAGAAACTACATTTAAAATTCTTGGTAAGACTTTGTACTTTTGCAGTGTAAGTGGATGGCATCATGATCTCTTTCTCTCCTGCCCGTTGTGGGCCTAGTTCGCTCAGGACGCGTCAGGAGTTCATCGCAGGGCACCAAAATGACACACACTGTCCCACACCTGAAGCCATTTCAGAGTCAAACCAACATTCATGATGTCCAGAGACAACCAAAGCGTGCTAAAGGAGAACATGCAAACCCGATGCAGAAAGATCACAGACCAGGAAGGACCTTCTGATTCATCTCCATGCTGCCTGTCAAAATGTTTGTCTATAAATAGCTGTTAGTACAAGATTATGCTGCAGCAGTAAATAAGTAATTTATTTTAAGGCTTTTTACTCAAGAGATGTCTCTAAATTACAGGGCTGTTGTGTTAAGATGGAGTATTGAACATGACCAGCCTTTGTTTTTTACTTTTCTTGCACCCAACGAAGGCTTCGTCTCACTAGATCAGTTATCGCATCGTTCCGGTTCCAGAAACATTCTGACAACCCAAAAGGAGAAACCACTTCTGTTGCCACCACAGCTTCTCCTTACACTAAGCCAGTTGTGTCTGTCCTCTCTGATCACTGCTGCTGTGATGGACTGTTTGTGGTGTGGCGTCCCCACATGGTCTCTCTGTCCTTCCATTTTGCACAATTCTTCACACGGATGTTTTGTATCGACAAATGGTCACTATTTTTTTCTTTATTTCATGCCTAAATGAATACTAAGAATAAACAAAAAGGTTATGCCATCTTCTGTCTTCTTGTCTTTGTATGTCACGCAGCAGGAGGGCCGGTTTGGACCTGGAGCTTTGCCTTTCTATTCTCAGTTTAATAAATCATTTAGTGTCAACTATAATTACATTTTGGATATCAAGCACCATTCCCTCACCTCTCATTCCCTGCGCCATTTTCTGAGCTCCCATAACCTTGCAGGGAGGAGTCACAGCAACATAGCGGAGATATTTATATGCAGGCCAAAGGTTACGTCATGAAGCTCTTTGCACCTGCTGTTGTTTGCTTCTATTTTCTAAAGAATCCACTTTACATGTTAATAAAAGACCAGTCTGAGAATCATTTTAATAAATGCAGACATTGTGTAACTTGGCTGCTCATTCTGCATTATAGAAATCAATCAGTCTGGAAATAAAATTTTTCTGTTTACAATAATTATTAGTAATAGCTTGCATTTCATTTTGTTCCTTTTTTAAATTAAAGGGGCAGTGTTGTGTAAAATTGACTTATTTGACCTTTATATCATGCTTTAATGCATCAAATACACATCTGGAGTGTTGCTTTGATTCTTTCTTGTATGTTTGAGAAATCTTTTAATCTAATGTGGTAAATATTCAGCTGAGCAAAGCGCCTGGGTGGACCTGGCTCCACCTTTGAGATGAAGGTCCTCCAGACTAGCCAGCAGCAATTAGCATAGATAGATGATAGAATTAATAAGATCATTACACAAGCTACCTATCAGTGTTAAAACTGGTAAAAACGTGATTTCCTGAAGTCAGAGTGTCAGAAAGAACAAGAGTTTCTTAAAGAGACAGAGGCCCAATTCCAAGGTGTTAAATAACAGTCATATTTCTTTTAGGTCATATTTGATCTATACACCATTTTGATAACAACTGAAGGTACATTTACAAAATGACACTATGTGGCTGGAGAATTCATAATACTACCCCTTTAAATAAACTTTAAATAATCGAGACAATAAACCAGAACCTGTTTGGCATCAAGCAAACTGAGAAAAAAATTAGAGTTGAATGAGTCTTCCAGGACTCAGTTTGTCCATCAATCCAGCTGCTGAGGTCCTAAAGCGAGGGGTTAAAGATCGTGATCGGCGCCATGTTCTTTCCGTCGTCTGTGTCACACGGGTTGAAGAAGGGAAACAGGGGAACCACGACGGCTCCCATGGAGAAGGCGTAGATGGGCGCCATGGTAACAGCGTTGTAGAAAGTCACCTCCTCGCCCTCACAGTCCAGGAACACGCCGATGCGGACCAGCTGGGCGGACACGGTGATCTTGGTGGGTTTCGGATCCGTGCAGGCCAGGAGAGACCCGCCCTTGAAGGCCAAGGTCCAGAGGCCGATCGAGGTTCCGGTCGCCGTCATCTCTCCTCTGGGTACGTCCTCCCGCGCCACGCCCAGCCTCCACGCCGTCTTGTAACCCACCTCCACCTCCCAGTAGTGTCGGCCGGTGCTGAAGCCCCGGTGGCCCAGCAGACAGTAGTAATAGTGGAAGCGACGCGGGTTGGCCTGGACCTCGGAAGTGTCTTTCTCCACGTCGAACCAAACGGAAGTGCAGGACTCAGACAGGCATAGATTAGGGTGGGCAGTGTCCGGGTCAAACCTCACCGATGTAATATCTGAGGGCAGAAACGGTTTCAGTTCAGAGGTTTAATGAATCTATATTGCTGTCAAAGATGTTCAGTACAAGTTCTTACATCCTTTGAGTGTTTTCACGTTTCACCGCTGTATTTGTATGGATTTTATGTGATAGACGAACACAATGTGGTGTCATGTGATCAGTTAGCAAAATACAGAACACAAAAGCTTTATTCAAGTTAGAGTAGCAGCTACTTCAACTTATTTTTACTCAAATAAAAGTAAAAAAGTTGCTGTTCAAGAAATTTCTCACATAAAAGTAAAAAGGTATTTGGTAAAAAAGGCAAATCAAGGATTGAGTAACCGAGCAAAACCATCATTTAATGTTTACAAATAGAACGTTTTGTTTAAATATCGATATTTGAAGACCAAAGTGAAAATAACTAATACAAAATAATCAAATAAACAGATATATTTCCAAATCATTTTTCTTTCAATATGGAACCTATGAAACTTTCTGCAAGTTTGTGTCTGGAAAATGTATTTAATTATAACAAGCTTGTTCTCCATTCACTGAAGTTATTCACAGAAATTTTACTCAACTAAGAGGAATGATACTGAATGATTCATGTTAGAATTACTAAAGTTAAACTAAGAAGTACAATGAAAAATACTCCTTAAAGTAGTTTTCCTCGAAATGAAACTCAAGTAAATGTAACTGAATAAATGTAACGAAATATTATCCAACTCGAGGATGGGAAAGTCGAGGAATTCATAATTTAATGAAGATATGGAAAAACTTTTTTAAAAAACAGTGGAACAGCAAGGGAACAGGATAAAATGGAGATAACAGAATCTAGTGGAGAAAAATGAGAACTGGGGAGCTTAAATATACAGAGGAAACGTGAAAATGACCAAAAGGACCAGAAGAGCTAATCAAAGGTGAGTAAATGCAGCTGGAGAAGGAAGCAGCAGTCTGAAGACAAGGAAGCAAATAAAAAGAAACTTAAACCGAATCTAAACTGTAAGCAAAAATAAACACTAATCTAATGAAACAAATCCAAAACACAAACAACAGAATAAATAAACCAGAACAAGGGGCGAAAAATCAATTAAACTCCATGTTCGACGATGGAGCAGAACGTGTAGAGCGCAAGCTTTGAAGTTAACGGAACAGGACATTTATTTATTTTTGTTAGATTTCTGAAAAACTTTATTTTTCTTCAATTTTTTTGCCCCTAAATAAAGTCCACTGCAATGAAGTGTCTTTAGGTGTCACCTAACAATGTTCATCATCTGTGTGTGATTTAATTTGACTGTAGACCTGTGAAGGCATCAGAGGTTTTTTAGCAAACATCAGTGAACATCATGAAAACCAATGAACAGAGCAGACAAGTCAGGGAGGAAGGTGTGGAGAATCTTAACGTGGGATCAGTTATAAAACAAAACCCAAAGCTTTGAACATCTCATTTAGCTCTGTGAAGCCCATCATCTGAAAGCAGAACCAGTGCGATGCAACTGGAAACCTACCAGCGCCTGGTCGTCCATCCAAACCGACAGGCTGAACAAGGAGAGACAAATCGAAGAGGAACTCTGGAGGCTGCACAGATCCATAACTCAGGATCTGTGCAGCCATTAGTTTTACAATCTACAAATCAAGACGTCAGTAAAGAGGGCAACATGGACTTAGAATTTTATTTTGCAGTACTGTTGTGATAACGATGAAAATTATAATTAAAAACACTCAATTACATCTTTTTAATTCATTGCTGTGTCCCAAACTGCTGTGGTTATAAAGGTGGTGTCCTGGTCCAGCACATAAAATTCAGATAAAATAGCCTGAGGATGTAGCTGTACGTGAAAACATTAATGAACACTTTTGCAAAGCAGCGTAGACACATACTTGGGTAGAGGCAGCTTTTCATGTGTTTCCATATCCTGTATTGGATGGGACCCACAAACCAGCCTGAGGGGACCTCTGTGTCCACCTCTGCAGGACGAATGAAGTGGACCTGAGACCTAAACAAGCAAAGTGAGAGGAGAAAAGTTAACATGCAAAGAGAATACCAGCCCATAAGCAGATTATCAACACACAGAAGGACAAAAATGATATGTTTATTGAATGAACGCTGTAAAATAAACCTACCTTTTTACAAGATCTTGGATTTCCTGCAGTGAGACAAAGTTTAGAACATGATCATATCAACTCGACTCATAAGCAATGTTTCATCATTTTATGTGCTGACAAACGCACTGACTGTCTCCTGTCCTTTACGTCTTAAATGAGAAATTGATTTGCACTTCTAAACTAGAGAAGTCAACTATTTAGCTGATCAGCGTCAATAACTGATCGGGAGCCAAGAAGATGCAGCAGAACGAAATAAATGCAGCTCTGCAGGTTTACTCTGATGCAAACCTGCAGCACAATATCTTCCTGCAGCTCCAAGTCTGAAGGCGTAATCACAACAAATCACAAGTATGATGTGTTCATGCATTTTCTTCCTGCTTGCTGGAACATCAGCTGTAGCTGCAGCTGCAGCACGACATCAATAATGAGCCAAACCATTAATCTTCTGTCCTCCATGTTTTCCTCACTTTGAACAGTTTAGGACTGTCCTCCTCGGCCAACTTGCTGTTCAGCACCGTTATTGCTCTCTCCAGGTCCCGTCCTTGTGCGTCTATCTTCTTCTCTCTCTCCTTCAGCTGCTTCAGAAGTTTCTGTCTCTCCCTCCTCAGTCGTTCCAGGTCCTGGTGCTCCTCCTCCTCCAGGAAGTGATGGAGGTTCTGAAACTCGGCTCTGACTTCTCGTTCTAGTTCATCAAACCTGTTCTGAAAAAAGAAAGGCGTTTGTTACATATTTAATATGTAGATTAAATGAAATGATTTGGTTATGTTGAATTTGTTTTTTAATTAAAGGAGTTGTGAGAGATTTATTTCGCAGTGAGGTGTAGATGTATGTATGTATCTTGATCACATTTTTTTCACACATATTTTTCAGAGAGCCCGTCCTTTTAACACATATTGTGAGACTACGACTTCATACCTTGTAAAAATGTTTGTACCTATTGAATTCTTAACATGTTGTGACGTTACAACCAACATCTTCAATGTGTTTTGGGGAGATCTTCTGCGACACATCAAAGAACGTATCATTTTCAAATGGAAGAAAAATACTTAGTGGTCTGGACATTTTCTACAAGTTAAACTCTGACATGTTAGCTTCGTAGTCAGTCCATCGTAGTTGATTCTTTGAAGAAAAATGCAATTGTAGCAGCAAATCTTACAGTATGATATCCGTAAGGTATAAAGTTTTTAGTAGTAGTAGCTCTAGGACAGGGGTGTCAAACTCATTTTTGTTTTGGGCCAAATCAAGATGATGAATGCTCTTAAAGGGCTGTTTGTGCTAGATCTTTTAGCGATTTTAAAAATCAAAGTGTTTGGAAATATTTGCAATATTTGCGCTTAATTTTGACAGTAAATGTGGCTTTTTATTATTCGCTGTGTAATGGAATCATGGAACATAACCTGACATTGATGAAAATGTTTAAATAAATTAAGACAGAAAAAATAAGAACAAATATGGTTTCTTAACTACAGATCAAGACACTTCTTATTTTCAAAATATATCAAAATCTCATGTTGTGACGTATCTGTGGTAACTTGGTTGAATTTTATAACAGTGTTTTGTAGTAACTTTCTGCTTTTTTTGCATCACCCTCTTCCACACATTTGCAATCTCATCTTGTGGCAAAAATGCAAACATGATTTCTTATAATTTTCTTCTTTTACCTGATTATCCCACCTGAATTGTGGATCTCTGTAGCTCCTCCAGAGATAACGGCCTTTTCATAAGGGAACTACTTTTGTAAGGATTATTTTTGTCAGGCATGTTTTCGTACTGCTTCAGTCATAATTATTCTGTGTGGAGCTGAACCTTTGGTGTCTGACAGGAGCGTATTTGTGTTGGAGAGAAGAATGCAGCAAAAATACCTCTACTTCCACCGAGTCTGTGTACGTGTCTCTCTCTGCTTCTCTGCATTCATCTATCTCATGTTTGATTCTTTTAATAGACTGAACAAGCTTGGCCTGTAACACTCGCACACACACACACACACACACACACACACACACACACACACACACACACACACACACACACACACACACACACACACAGAAGAGGCAGGTTATTGGAGAAAAGGCAAAAGGAGCAGAAAAGTTTCCCAGGATTTGTTTGCTTAAAGATTCACCTTTCAACAAACCCGGCTTACCTTGTTCTCACAGAGAAGGCTTTTGCTGCAGTTGTTGTTTGTGTCTTTGGTGTGGTTCTGGTACATTCCAGTTTCCTGAATAAGGAGCAAAGCTGAAGCAAAATGACCTCAGAGAAGCTGAAATAAAAAAAAGTGGTGGAAGGCGTTATGAGGGTGAGGCAACGTGAAGGACATTAGTACACATCAAGGAGACGGAGAGACACGGGGGGGAGATAGACAGGAACACACATGCTGACACGATGAAAACAGCAGGTAAGACAAGGACGTACATCCAAGCAGAAAATTCACAAGACGAAACGCATTGACAGGCTCTGGTAATCAGGAGCAACAGCCTGACTTGAGAATATATGGATCCATTAGAAACAAGCAGGGGAGGCAGAGGAGGGGCAGAGGACTGGAGCTGCCAGGAGGGATTGTTGGCTGATAGGGAGAGGTTGGCAGCAGCAATTTATGGAAGCAGAAACAGATGAATCTATTTCTGTCTGCCTGTGTCTTTGGAAAACAACAAGAGAGGCAGCCAGCCAGTCAGAGATTGTGTTTCATATCAGTTGTTGCGCCTGGAAGGGAGAGGATCCATGTTTATTTTTGAAAGGTGGCTCTGTGATGTCTCTGGAAGGGGTGCCGAGATCCTAGGTTGCAGCTGTATGCACTGTTACCGCCCTGCTGGGGAAGGTGCATGAAAGGACTCTGCTTTGAGAGGGAGGAACTCAAACTAAACGTCCAGGTTAACGCTGTCTGTACTCCAACAGGGCGCTGTGGTCCACGTCTCTTTATTCCCCTCCCCCAACAAATCCCACACAAACACAGAGGGTCTGGCTGCAGGCTATGGGGGGTATGTGCACTGAAGCAGCGTCTCTGCAAATGTTCTTCATCTATAATTCATGATTCTGGGCCCGGGCAAGTGACTGTAGAGAGCTAAGGTTAGGCTGCAAACTTGGTGCAGTGCAACCTGCTGCAGGTGGAGAGGACACCTGCAGGGGGAGATGAGTAAGGAACTGCAAGACGGCATCGGAGTTTCACTGAGGGAGAGTCGAGCTGGCTCCAAATTATGACTCATTGCATGTGTATTATTTATTGAATTGGACTATATAATGCACTTTTTTAAAAATTTGAACAAAATTTAAAGTATTTTATTGTGAGATTTATGTGACAGAGTCACACAAAGTAGAGTATATTTTCAAAGAGAAAGGAAAAATGTACATTTTTAAAATGCTACTTAAAAATTAGAAAGTATATTATGGGTATTGTACATTTCTGCTCTTTTCTGCATTTAAATTGTAATCAGAAAGAACAACAAAAAGCAAAACCATCTTACATTAGGATACTAAAATTAAAGACTTTGCATTGAAAATACATTTGTATGTTGATAATTGCAAAATGCTATAATTCATTTTAAAAATGGAAATTCATGTTTTATATGCATTAACTGCATGTAGAGGGAAACATTTTATGTGTTTATTTCTGTTAATTTTGATAATTATGACTCCAAAATATATTTTTGAAGAAAATAAGAATATTAAAACCATATGTAGGAATGCTAGATAATGTCAGACAGCTGGAGCTGCCTCAGGGCAGCTGTGGCTACAATCCAGTAGCTTGTCATCATCAGTGAATGTGTGTTTGAATGGAAATGACTGATTTCATTGTAACATGTTTTTGAGGGTCCTGAAAAGCGCTATACAAGTTTGAAGTCATTTCAGTTCATTACTTTGCAGGATTGGCATTCAGTACTTAGTCTGGGCTCAGTTAGCATGAATTATTGCATCATGAAATCACATGTACAGAAGCTTGTAGAGAAAAATATGAAGAACTCTTTAATGTCCTAGTGGATGGTTGCACTGACCTTGGATTTGATCAAACACAGCAGACCAGGTGGCATGTCTCCCACAATCAAATTAAAATATCTGCCTCTTTAATCTGCCTCCTTTGATTTCCAAATGAAAATGACAAAACTTTATCTGGAAATGTAACGGTGGGGTAACTGTCCAGTCCCCCCCCCCCTCTCCCTCTCTCAGTTCAGTTTCTGGTCCAGGAGATTCATGAAACAAGGAATGAAACTAGTCGCTCAGGTTCATGCTGGGGATGTTTTAGTGGCTGTTGATGTTACGACTTCAGAACATTATGAATTCATACAGACAGTGAATATAATATCTTTCAGAAATTTCTAAAGGCAGCTGCTTTTGGACCTTTTTCTACCATGCCTTTTCCTTCCACAGAACTTTCCATTAATATGCCTGGATGTAGCTCTGCATACAGTCAGCTTCTTCACCATTTAAATTTTGTGACTTACTTTAAGGGAGTTAATGTCTCCTTAGCCTTCTTTCCCACAACTGTGTTCCTCATAAAAGAACTTTTTTGTGTCAGACATTATATTTCATTGCTTCAATGTTATACTCTGCATTAATGCTAAGCTAAATTTGGGATTTTTAAATTTGGCGTAAACTATAAACATCAATATAAACATTAACGTAGATTATTAAATGAATCTGCACCACGGTTAGTAATGGTCTATTTTTGGAGGGCGATGGTGAACTACAACCTCCTAACCTGCGGGGGGCAGCATTGAGCTGTGATGTCTCCACCTAACCGGAAATGCTGCGGAGCAAGACGCATGTAAACAAGAGGATGTCGCAGAGACAGACCCAAGCTAGAGGTAGCAAAAGATATTTTCAAAGAGTTTTGATATTTTCAGAAGTATTCTTACTTTTTCAAGATGTTGTATTTTTTCAGCGGTGTTTGTGTCCTGCATGTTGACAAATGTAGCATTAAAACAGCGTTGCTACAGCTAACTAAGCTAACTGAGCTCTCAACACACTGGTTCAAATACATCCTACAGTGCGCCAAAACAGCTCGCAGATGGCTGATTTTTAACAGTTTTGCATCTTAATTTTTCAGAAATGAACGGTCAGACAGACGTAGAGATCGACTACAAGCGGAAATACAAAAATCTCAAAAGAAAATTAAAATTCCTTGTTTATGTAAGTGATTTTTCCTTTTTTTTATCACAAGTGTTTTCTTCCCAGGATTCGTGCATTACTTCGTTTTTACTGCTGCTTTTGCTGGTTTACAGGAACAGGAATGTTTTCAGGAGGAGTTGAGAAGAGCACAAAGAAAACTTCTGAAGGTTTCCCGAGACAAAAGGTGAGATTGATTTTGCTTGAAAACATCCAGGTGTTTGAAAAATAAAATGGACATAAACTGAGGCTCCCCCTGGGTTCCAGCTTCCTTCTAGACAGATTGCTCCAATATGAGAGGGTTGATGAAGACTCCTCTGGTAGGTGGAACATAAATACATCTATATTATCTATTTTACTTTCTTAATGAATCATGTTTTCTTCTTTCTCAGATTCAGATGCAACCGTTTCTTCAGAAAATAGTGAAGGGGAAGGCCTAAGAGAGAGGGAAAGAGAACGAGAAATTGCAAAGAAGTAAGCTACACATTTTTATGAGCTGGAGAATGATCCAACTAAACCTGTTTCTTTAAAAAAAAAGCTTTCAAAGACTTTAAAAACGATTAAATCAAATCCTAATACATCTGTGTTGTGTTATTAGACTTCTATTTGTTGTTATTCAAGATTTTGCAACTTTCTAGAATTCTTAGAAAAGCACACTTTGAGTAAAATAGTAATTTATTGTCGTACTATTTATGGTAAGAATGTCTTTTGAAAAAAGAATTCATTATCTTCTTTTGATGACAGGAAATCAAACTTAGGAGCATGTCGCCACTTTTCTTCCATTTTACATATATATTCTATCTGTCCTTTTTGACACCTTCTCTTTCTTTTCTTTTCAGGCGAAAAAGCAGCCCTGGAACCTGCCTTTCCTCCTCTTCATCATCGCCTCATCTCTCTCTGCTGTCCCGTTCTGGAGTAAACCCCCTGCAGTCGTCCAGCGCCGGATCGTACCTCAACGCTGTGAGTTCTCCATCTCTTCCTCTGCAGCCATTACCATCTTCTCATCTGCAGGCATAATCCCTGTTTTCATTGAACATTTTTTAATTCATGCCTGTTTTATTGTTGTCAGTTTTTGTTTTTTTTAATGCCTTCACCATCTCTGTACCGTTCATTCTCCTGTGTTTGTTCTTTTTGTGTTTGGTCTGTGTATGTGTGTGTCGTAAACTCCTCACAAATGTGTGCATGTGGTCATTTGGAAAAATCGGGGTGTGCATGTGTGTGGGGCAGATGCCCTTCCCACCAGAGTATTTGGCACCGCCAGCTGAGCGAGTGAAGAAAGAGAGAAAAACAAAGACGCCAAAAAACAAGCGCGAGGCCGCAGGGAAGGTGAGAGGAGGGGGATTGGAGATATTTACAGAGAGCAGTAATCGTAAAACCTGTTGCAAATATTTTGTATTTATTAGTTTTTTTTCAGATTTTATCTTATTTTACTCAGTATAATGCAAAACGGTGTCTTTTCATGCAACAGTTCTTTAAATTGAGACACATAACACATGTTTTGTCTTGTTTTTATTTATACATCTGTGACGTAGCCATCCATTGCCACTCACCTTTTATTTAAGAGGTTTTTGTCCCTTTCTGTGTCACAATTTTGAAATCATTTGTACCCTTCTCCTCCTCAGGTTGTTGGTCCGATGGCGGCTAACTACACGTCAGCCTCTGGTGCCCCTCAAACAGCCAGCAGCCCCTTCAGCTGGGTACCCAAACAAATGCTCAGCGGAGATGCGGCTGACGAGGAAGGTGAGAGCGACGGGGACAGCGACAGGGGAGACGAGGACAGAGGGGAGGGAGACGAGGCCGAGCTCGTCATTGACATCCCCAATGAGTGAAAGCGACTGGGAGATGTATCTAACGGCAGGACGGAGGAGGGGGGCCTGCTTCTGTTTGTGTAAGGTGTGAAAGAGAGAGGACTTGAATGTTTGTCCTGAAAGGCAAGCTCCCCCTAGTGGATATGATATTCATCGCAGGCAAAATGAAACTGCAGAAATGAGTGTTGTTGAAGTGATAGTTTCTTAAATTCAGTCTTAGTTATATAGGTGCACTGATTATGTTTTCCCGACCAGAACTGATTTCTTTTTGTGTCTTAATCTGCTAATTTACAATGTAAGATATTTTTTTCTTCTCCCAATAATTAAATGTGAAAAACATTGACCATTAAAAAAGATGCATTATCTGTTTTTTTGAACATCAACAGATATTTTGCCCTAAGAGGAGATTTTGCATTTCAACTTCCAAAATAGGATTAACTGGAAAGCTTCTACTCTGTTGTGACATGTTGGTGCCTAAAACCTGCACAGCATTAAAGGGCTATGGGTGGTTCTGCAGAAGTATTATGGGTAATATTTATTTCCCTTCCCTGTAGTAGAAAGATGTTGTATCTTTATGAGCTATAAGAAATTATAAATGAATCTTTGGTGGAACCTAACGACTCGTCTGACTCATTATGGACATTTTTACATCAGTTGGTGGTTTGATGCAACCAACTCTTTTCCAAATGGAAGCAGTGATTATGTTCAGCAGCACAAAATGGCACCAACTTTACATAGTTTGTTGTGAAATTGTAAACTGTTTATAACGGCTAGAACTATTGTTTACCATGGACATGTTCAGTTTGAGCTTAGCTGTCACCGCTAGCTAAAATGGGCAGCTTAGATCTGACTAGCTGTTAGCGTTAGCTGTTAGCTTCTAGTTCCCCGAAAATGTATTTTTACTTCTAACAAGCTCACAATGATATGACATCTTTGTTCTCCAGGTAATGAAAGTATTAGTTAACTTCAAAGAGCCTCATTTTTTTATTTTTTATTTTAGATTTTTAAGTTAATTTGATTAGATATTGAATTCATATATTTTTTTTTATTAACCCAAAGATTGATTGTGCCCTGAAGATACAAATCACCAGACCAGTTGTTATTGTAGATTATAAATGCTCCACTGGTGGAAGCGTTGCATAACTACTAGTCATGTTGGGAGCCTTCTGAACCAAAATGCTCTTTTTTTCCTGTGACATTTGACCTGCTGATCATCAGACAGAGCTGTCCAAGGAAAAACTCTGACTTCAATCACTGACTGCTTGATTGGTGCATCAATACCTATTTAGCCAACTTGATCAATCCAGTGGCTGATTCTATGCTTCCTCTAGATAGCCAGTGAATTCATCCTTATTTGTTCTTCAGAGATTTGTTTTTGCTTTGCTTGGATCAACCACCATCTCAGAGTTCATCGTTTGTAACCTTCGAGTTATAAATGTCTATTTGTTACAGTTCTGGTGTATTTAATCTGTGCCAGGTATCAGCTTTGGTCTTTAAGAATGTCAAAATAACCTTTTTTTAAATACATAAACATTTTGTTTTTGCATTTGTAAATTTGAGTATAGACATTTTTCGATTTTAGCTCACTAAACATTTTGTTTTCAACTAAAATATTCCCAGCTTTGCTATTTAAATTGCACAGAAGCAACCCTAGAGAAACTTCTGACCTTGTTGCAACATTCGTCTGAAAGCGTTGCACATATATCACTCGATGGCTTCATGCCCCACCCGGAACATCACGCCCAGAAATGTTCGTTCCAGGTTTGGGTTCTTTAAAGTTAGCATGTAAGCTCTTTCTTTCTGCAAAGGCACCTCAATCCATGTTTTGAGTAATATCTACTCCTTGCTTGACCTCTGCAGAGGAACGCTGACACCACTCTGCAGAACCTCATGGGTGCCTTTTGGCTCCGTTTGCCCGTAACTCTTGAGCAACGTGAAGGCATTCTGGCTGAGCTCCACCTCGTGTTGTTGTCTGAAAGGCTCGAGATGTTTTGCTTCACTCTTACACTTGCTCTGTGAAGATTATGTGTTTACGCCGCCTTTGCCTCATAATGGTTTTGTAAGAATCCATCCATGCCAGAATCATGCCTCGGCAGGCATGTTGCTGATATTGGGGGGAAAGTCGGCTTTAATCTGCAGGGCCTGGAAGTGTGCGTGTGAGTTCAGGGCGAACGTGTTGCTGTCAGGATTACAGTTTAATAAGGATTTCACCAACAGACTAATTATAGAGCTCATTTGCTCTTCATTTTTATTTTTTACCGAGTTAGGACTCTCAAGAATAATAGAGTTTAAAGGTTTCCTGGTTGTGATCAAACCGATTTTTGGGAATGCAGACTTACAGGTAATCAGTAGGTGTTGGCTCAGGCTGTGTGCTTTACAGCGGCGAGCGGTAAAGGTGTAGCTGCGGAGGGAGTGGTGAGGTGCAGAAACAGCCGGAGGGAGAGTCAGAGGGTGGAACTGACAGAGGGGGGGCGAGGCTGTCAGGGGGGGACAGGGAAATGAAGGAGTAAGCAAGATTGCTCCTGCAACCACTGATTCGTCCTGTCTGAGCTCGGCTGGCAGCGGAGGAAGGCAGGGATGGCTGCAGATAAACCGGAGGACGGAGCGAGGAGTCAGTGAGGGGGGAGCAAGAAGCCCATCAGCAGCTATTATTTATCTTCTCCATCTACACCAGGAAACCACTGGATAATTTATAAGCCTCTCCCTTCTCACTGAGTGAGAGAGGGAAGATAAGCTGAGCTCACCACCATGCTGCTGAGTGCTGCTGCTGCTGCTGCTGCGGTGTGGCTGCTGGCGCTGCTGGGCCCGGGCCTGCCTCTTCCAGCTGAGCATGACTCGGAGCCAGGCTTCGCCCTCTGTGACGGCTGCTTCTACAGACAGACGCCTCCCCGGGGAGCCGCAGCTGAGCCGCCGCTGCACCGACTCTGCCACAGGCTGCCGGCGGGCCGGGCATTCGCCGCTCTGTCCAGGCCGGCCTGTGACACGGCTGTCTGCTCGGCCTTCCATCTCGGCCACGGATGGACGGGGAGGGAGGAGCCGCAGGAGGGGGAGGCTGCGGTAAGGATACATTTGTCACAATCGAGTTTTGATAACATGAAGTGAAAACGGAGAACGACGTTTAAAAGTCTAATCCCTCCTCGTTTCTTTCATAAATAGCTTCTAGGCACCGCACTTTAGAAGCATTCTGTGAAGTGTCCGTTTCTCTTTTTCAAGTTTTTCTTTGTATTCGGATATTGCTTCCAAAGGTGTTTTGTCAACCACAAACTTCATTGTATCAATTTAATGTTTTATGTGGTAGAGCAAGACAGAAAAATGCCTAATTCAGATAAGTCCTGGTCAACCGGCTGCCTTCAAGCTCACCTGGTTGTAATAAATCCAGCTGTTCCTTCAAGGCCTCAGCGTCATAAAGACCTGCAGACAGGTCAGGAATTAAGACACAACACCTGATCTCACTGAGGAAAGCAGAGCACTCATCAGTGAAGCACAGAGGTTGGTAACTGGAGGAGCTGCACAGATCCAGAGCTCAGCTGAGAGAACCAGCTGTCTGTGTCCTCCAGCAATCTGGACTTCATGGAAGAGTTGACAGAAACAGTTAATCAGATTGATTGTGACGAATCAATTATTGAAATAATCAACTAATTTAGGAATCAATTAATGGCTACTTGGAATCTACAGACTCAAAAAATGTCATATTGTTGAAGAAACAAGGCATTCAGATCAGTATTAAAGCCAAAACTTTAGAAAATATTTTACATTTAGATAAAAACACCTGCTGGAGTTTTTGAAAAATAAATAATATTCTATATTCAATATTATTTGTTGAAAAATAATATTATTTGTTGAAAAATAGTATTGAAAAATATTAAAAGGAGGCAAGTTTATCACATTTATATCCCCAAAATCGTAACTGTTGTTTAGCCTTTGAAATCCTAAGAGCCATATTTGCCCTCAGTCAGGCTACATAAGACTTATTTAGATCCACAAATGTCACATAACCTTTAAAAAGACAACTTAGCATTTTGGTAAATATATACTTATTGTTAAAGAACCCAATATCTAATCTGTTTTTAGATTTTAGAATAAGGAAAACATGAATATTCCTGTTTCTTCTGTGGAATGACAAAAAAGATGTAAAACAATGTCACTAGTAGTTAGTATCATTCTGTCATGGAAAATCTATTTATTACATAAAAAAAACAATGCCTCAAACCACAATATGTTGTTGAATTTATATTTAGAACATGAGTTGATCCTTTATCATTTGAAGTCAGGGTTACTCAGAGAAAGGTCCAAAGAGCTGAAGAAGCTAAATATCATTTCCAGCATAGGAATAATCATTTATGTCAGTTCATTAACACAACAGTCTGCAAAGTTGAGAAGCGAGTGAAATTGATATTTAAGTGTCTCTTATGAGATTTCTAATTCAACTGGCCATAAGGATGTTAATTTACAAATCTCAATAGTAATGCATGTTGCTGTTAATTTCTAATCTGTATTTTATTGGCAGGTGGTGTTTTTGGTCCCAGAGCAAACAGTTGGCAGAGGCATGACTCAGATTTTAGGAATGCATTATGGAGATATTCATGAGAAGATGAACAGGGTGTGGAGGGAGAAAAGTTGACCTTGCAGACTTTTTACATGCCTGAAAAGTGAAATATTAACAGACGTATTGAATTAAAATAGTACGCGATGCTGGAAAAATACTCAGGTTGGAGCTTTTGCAACAACAAAAAAAAGTTTGATTTACTGTGAAAGTAATAATTAATCTGATTCTTTTCCCCCCTGGAAGACAGAGGAAGAACATGATGCCAAAGTCGCTGTTCCAGCTCTACTTAGAGGAGCAACAGAGGATCCGTCTGACTCTCCGCTTCAACGGTGGGACTCGGCAGTGGCGGCGCTGATCCGGTCCAGCGTCATTCCCAAGTGCGCCGCTTTGGGAGGGGGTGTCTACGTTCTGACAGGAGCAGGACGTCTCGGGGCAGCGGAGGATGGAGACGAAGCGTGTCAGGCCCGGCCGCTGTGGACGGCAGCGTGCTGCGCTCCTCCTGAGGGGAAGGGCGGCTTCAGCGTGGGGTTAATCAAAGAGACAGAAGAGGCGGAGAGGCAAGTGAGCATGAAGGAGCTGGAGGAGATGCTAGGGGTGGAGGAGCTGTTCTCTGAAGGCTGTGGGGGAGAAGACAGGCAGACAGCTGCAGCCGCAGAGGGGCTTTACACCGACGCGCTTCATGCAAATGCCGCACGATCGGATGCGAATTCAGAAACTGTTGACCCACATGCAAAGGCAGGCAAAGAGCAGGGCAGCAAAGATTCAACGCCGGAGGAAAGGGTTGGCGTTGATGCTAAATCGGAGGATTCTGACCCCTCAGAGGAAACCGCAGCAGAATCTGTAGTTTCTGTCAGCAGCAGGGCGCAGCAGTACAGCGAATCTGATCCTGAAGACGACGACTCCAACTCCACCAGCACTCTGCTCTACGTCCTGACCACCACCCTGTCCACCACCCTGTCCATCCTGACAGCTCCTCTCCGCCCCGTGTTCTCCACCATCACAGAGTTTCCTGCCCAGGTGATGCAGCATAAACATTAAATCCTGCCTTGTATTTCTCTTTTAAGCCACAGAGGCCTCCTGTCATTAGATAAAACTCTCTGAGCTTATTGGCACAGCTAGTAAAGATGTGGAAAAAGTCTTAAACATGCAGGTTTTTGGTGAAATGTACGACAGACATCTGGTATGGTTGCATGGTCTCATCCCTTTAACAGCCTTTTCTTCTTCAGGTGACTCACGTTCTCCAGGAGGATGTGGGAGTCCTGTCCGCGCTGCCTGGCGACACCCTCACGCTGTTCCACCTCCTCACTTCTGACCTCCTCTCCTGGATGGGGTCAGCTGGAGAGATGCTGCTCGGTGTTGGGGAGACCTGCTTCTCCAGTGTTTACTACTGTTCTTCATCGATGGCGGAGGCCCTGCTGAGCAGCTGCCACACCGGCCTGACGGGCGTTGGGACCTTGGCCGGAGACACAGCCGGGATTTTTGGTGGCGTTCTGGATAATAGCTGGTGGCTGACCAAGTTCTTCGGAGGGAGGCTGTGGGAGCAGACTGAAGGCTATGTGGGTAGCGTGGTGTCGGAGATGGGGGGTCAAGCTCAGGCTGTGGGCGGAGGACTGGGCAGGCTGGCCTGGAGAGGCGGCAGCGGAGTGGGCAGCGTGTTCATCATGGGAGGAAACTTTATAATGGGGATGATAGATGTGGTTTTTGGTGCAGCAAGAGAGGCGTTTGGGAAGGAGTCAGAGTAAAAGGGTGAAAGGTTTTAGACAAAGCCATAAATAAAGTGTCTTTATTCAGTTTTGGTTTGGAGTTTACTTATGCACCCGGGAAGCTGAAAATTTTTAAACTTGATGTCATTTGATATGCCTTAGAAGAGTTTTCAGGTTTTGTCTTAATGTAATAAAGTTGAAATGCTACACAATGCGCTACAGATCACTGTGGAAAGCTGGCTGTCCAAATAATCTGCTGCATCTGATTTACAAAAACACACACTGTGCTTTGGGATCAAAAGGCTCAATTCAACTCCCGTGTCGGATTTCAGCACTAATGTCAAATAAAGGATAACGCTTGCTTACAATCCGACCATGTTGTATTTTGTTTGTTTTTTGTTTTTATTATTGATGCATAAAATCACAAATCCATACATTTTGTATGCTGCTTGGCAGAGGGGAGAGGACACCCTGGACAGGCCCCAGTCCATCACACTGCAGCACAGAGACATTGAAGACGAACAGTGTGGCCAGCTTAACCTACATGCGTATTTTAGACGCTTGGAGGAAGCTAGAAGACCTGGAGAGAATCCACACATCCATGGGAAAAACATGCTAACTCCACACTGAAAAACCCGGGATGAAAAATCAGAGCTCAGGTTTTGCTCCCCCCTGTGGCGGGAGCGCGCATTGCAGCCAGAGGCGGATCCGACCATTTTCGCTTCTGATCCATTTTTCGGTGAAAAGGCTCACATAAATTATGTAACATAATCATGTCAAGGTCGAAACTTTTAATTTAATCGACAGCTGAGCAACAAAGCAACCCTCTAAAATAAATAAATAAAAATTGTCTTGTGTGGTCTTCTTCTTTGTTTTGTTTATTTCTTTTGTGTCCTTTCCAACTATTGTTATGTTCTCTTTAGCCTCATTGATTATTAACCAGGCGTCAAACACTGTCTCCCAACACATTGTGGGCATTTATAATGTTTTATTTTTGATGTAAAAAGATAGAAGCTAGATGGCGGGACTTGAAAAAAGAATATGCTTTCTGTCGAATCGCGTTCTGATATAAAATATGACAGATTAATGGATAAAATATTACGGAAGCGCATTGCTGTCACGCAGGAAAAAAAAAATTCGAGCGCTATCACGTTATAACGTGATATGTATCTTGTTAAAACGTGATACATATCACGTTAAAACGTGATAGTATCACGTTAAAACGTGATAGTATCACGTTAAAACGTGATACGTAACACGTTAAAACGTGATAGTATCACGTTAAAA
>CAEGAF010170318.1:0-33140 GCA_903067075.1 Micropoecilia bifurca
CCCACAACCTATTATAATATAATATATATAAGCACTGAAATCCAGTAATATATTACTGAATTTCAGTTCTGCTTCTCAGCAGCGCCCTCTGGAGTCACAACAGTTAATGGTCACCGAATATGATGCGACGCTGCATTCATCCCTCCCCGCCAGCAGAGGGCGATGTTTAAAACAACACCAAGATGATTCGTCCTGAATGTTTAGTTGTCGATCTTCCTTGAACTATGACGCTTCTGTAACCTTCAATGTGCATGTGTGACAACAGGAGTCGGCACATCGGCAGTGTAAGCCGTATAGCGACATAAAAATGGTAAAAACGTGTTATTTTTGCCAGGTCTCATGCGACTATGTACAGCGTTAACTCTAAAATACGTCGTGGTGAAATAAGGTGTTTTTTTAGTGCTACTGTGTCTTTAAGTTCCTCTACATAACGAACCTAATGCATTTCAAAAGAGCTTCAGTAGTAAGACGGTTAATGTGTTTGTGTGTTGAGTTCTGTCTCTGTGTTTCTGTCGCAAACAGCCTGCTGACTCTGTTAATAACTGTTTTAATCTGAACACTTTCAGGCTAAATACCTCGCTCAGATCGTAGTGATGGGTGTTCAGGTGGTGGGACGAGCTTTTGCCCGGGCTTTACAACAGGAGTATGCAGGTAATTTGTGCTTCTGTTGTCCTGAGCCTGACGTCTGCCGTTATGGATCTGATTAAAATGTTATTACACCTCTTTAAAAGAATCTTTAACCTTTAAGGAATCTTTAAAGAGCTGCAAGTTTTAAGACTAAAGAATTATCCTGAGTACTTGACAAGTACTCAGTTTTATATATTTATATATATATATATATATATATATATATATATATATATATATATATATATATATATATATATGACTTTTAGAGAAATGACAAGTACTCCATGAGTTTGGGGTCTGGAGACTTTTGTTCCATGGACAAAATGAGGCCCCACTAAGTTCTCACTTTTTCCTTGACAAGACTGTGCTCAGCCATGTTGGGTAAAATGTTGCATAACAACCCAGAAGCAATATGATGATAATGTACAAAAGCTGCCCCTCGATGATGATTTCATACGTTTATTCATGACTGTAGCAAAACTGAATGAGACATGTGTCTCTTCACAGCCTGGAAAAACTATGGAGTTTTATTCAAGTGTTAGAAGCAGCTTTCACGTTTCTGCAAAACGACAATCTATCTGTCTGCTAGTCTGATTCTCCGACATAAGCCATGTGGGCGTAGCGTCACTTCAGGATGGATCTCTGCTGTATCTCCCTCTCCCAGCGAGTCAGGCAGCAGCCCGGGCCAGGGGCCGATCCGGGCAGCAGTCTGCCGCAGCGTCCAGCATCACCGGGATGAGTCTACAGGAGGCTCAGCAAATCCTCAACGTCTCCACGCTCAGTCCTGAGGAGATTCAGAAGGTACAACCGGGAACCGTTGTGTCCTCCTTACTGACGTGTTTAAATCGCAGTATGGCAGGTTTTTATAAATGTCCCACACTTCAGCCTCTCTCACTGAAGGACTTAGACCTGGAAACGCTGACTCGGGTTTGGAGTTTAGTGTAGTGAAGAAACTTGTGGTTTAAACATCAGGGTGGACTTCAGATGTCATGTGTTTTTCCTATTGAATACTAATACTCAAAGCTTTTTAAATTATACAATTTCATAAATGTTTAACTTTATTTATAATCAAGTTGGTTAATTATGAGTTTGATTATATATAACAAATATTGTGTTTTTTTAATGTTGCTGTTTTTACATCTAAAAAGAAAATGCTTTCACATTGACTCTGAACTGTTTGTCTCCTGCAGAGCTATGAGCATCTTTTTAAAGTCAATGAAAAGTCAGTGGGAGGTTCATTTTACCTGCAATCAAAAGTGAGTAATCTATTGTATTCTTTCACATAAAATCACAATGTTAATATTAACCTTAATGTGTGATGTCACGTCCCTAGTTGTACTTTGGATAACAGCAAAAAAACCACATTTTAGTTTAAATCTTGGGAGATCCACAGCAACAAATCGATCATTATTTTTGTAAGATTTGCTTCAAAACATTATTTTCACAGTTTGCTCGAGATTTGGAAGTCTTAAAGTTAAGGAAGTTGCTTTTATAAATTTTCACGTTATTTTCCAGCCTTTATCTCTTTTGATTTGCTACATCACAACCTGTACACACATTCAAAAATCAAATTGGTTTTGGCCTGTAGACCTGTGTTTAAAATTGACATGTTTGGTTTTATTGTTTAAAAAAACATGTCTTTACTCCTGTCTGCCATTTTTCCTTTCTTGCACCATTTTGCATCTTGTATCTTTATTATTTTCTTCCTTTGATTCTTCTTTGTGCCCTCCTTCCTTTTTTGCATCCTTCCATCTCTACTTTTCCTTTTTCATCCTCCCTTCTATCCTTTCCTCATTGTGCCCTTTTGTATCCTGCCTTTCTTTCCTTATCTTTTCTTCCTTCTGTCGTTAATTTCCTCCTCACTTCAACGTGCTCTTCTGATTGTTGCTTCTTCGTCTTTCCTTTTTTGTTTCATGTCCTCCTTCCTGTTGTTTCCTTAGTCGTCCTTGCTTCATTGTGTATTTTCCTCTCTAGTGTCCTTCCTCCCTTTCTCCTTTTTCTCTCCCTTTACTGCATGAAATCTCAAGATGGAACATGTTTTGTGTTGAAGCAGATGTGTACACCATGTTCCTAATTATTTTTCCTCAGAAAAATGCCATATTTCTGCACTAAGAAAATCTGACTCACACCTCACACCAGGTGTTTGAGTTATTCTGTTATTTACAGTTGCAGTGTTAGTGTTTTAGCTGCTTTTATCCTCCGCTGTAGGTCATTCATGTGTCGATTTCTTGCATTGCAGGTGGTGAGAGCTAAAGAGCGTCTGGATGAGGAGCTAAATATTCAGAAACAAGAACAAAACCAGCAGTCGCAGCGAAATCCAGAAACATAAATTATCAAATTGGACCTCTAGTTTCTTCCCCCCCATCTCCCATGTAAATTATAACCCAATAAAGTCTTGTCTTTTTTTTATAGACAATAAGTGTCTGTAAAAATCATGTTTGTGGCTGCAGTGTTGGAAACTCAGGTAACAATGCGTTTTGTTGAATGTAAACGAGGATAAGATGATTGTTGGAGTGTGAAAGAAACAGTAGATGTGTAAATTAAAAAAAATAAAAATAACACAAGCACACTTATCAAATGCAACTTTATTAAACATTTTTGTTTTCATTGACATTATTATCAATATCGTAATAAAATTCCTCTAAAACAGGAGAACACCGCTATGTTGTACCAATTGGAGACTTTTACAACGCTTAAAATTCTGCATGTTCAACCACAGAACATGGTGCCAGGAAAAAATATATTTTCATATAACTTTTTCTCATATAGTGTATAACTTCTATATTTACCTGTAATAAAAAAAGGCACTTGGAAAAATTAAAATACTGACATAATATCTCACAAATGTGCAAAAAAACGTAAGTTGAACAGGCCTCCTGTGGCCTTAGTCATATCATTAACCCTTCGTGCAACACTGTGGCACTTCCAGCAAAGCGAGGCTCTGATGTGGGTCATGTTTGTGTCCTGGCATCTGGGATTTTGTAACAACTCCAGGAGCCCGTACCACTTTTTAAAAAAAAAAAAAAAGATAAGGAAACAAGAGTCCCACTTGAGATCCTGTAGCGACTATTTCCCAAAAAAACAACACAAAGACAGCTTAGACATTGGAACATAATGTTGACAGCGTCCCCCAAAACCTATACGGTCGAGGGAGGAGGGAGTGCAGATTATCTCAAAGGGTTAATGGATCATACAGCTTATTTAATATTGAAAAATGTGTGGATCCCGTTTGGACCCGTGTCGTGCTGAGATTTCTGCTGCCGGGCGCCGAGTCTCTGTAACCCTGTGGCCTCTTTTCGGCAGAGGAGGTTTGCTACGTCTGTTTGGCGCTGCTGTTGCTATGGAAACCACGTCTGGCTCACTTAACGCCTCTTTCTGATGACGTCACATGCTAGGTTTCGTCCATTCACACGGCACGCGATTCATTTCTAGGAAGGAGCTTCGTCGCGCGACCTGTATGGCAAGCCAATTTATCATGTAATAGAAATGCTCAACGACCGTACTGAGAATTTCATCTCATCGAAATGGGTGTGTACTTTTCAAGCATTAGTAGTTGAATGGTTTGTGTGCTTAACATACAAAAGTTTAGACATTAAACGGTAAAATGTTTACTTTTAAGGAATAGGCATCTTGAACTTTTCTAAATAATCAGTTTTAAAGGCTTTTGAGTGCTGAAGTGTCCGTTTAATTGTCATTAGCAAACAAATATAATGTAAAAAATAAAGATGAATACAGAGAATAATAGAAAGTACAACAGCTATTTGATATGGCATGGTTTGGTAAGCCATTTATAGTATAATGGCTTGCCATACAAATTTATCTACGATTTAGTCTTAATAGACCTGCAGGAATTCTGATAAAAAAACAACCTCAATGGGTTATATTACCAACATATTTCTGCTCTAATGTGAGACTAATTCTTCTTGGTGTGCTTTGATGTTCTTTGGTAAATGTTTTGTAACCAGGAGGTGGTGGAATTGAGCCACAGGTTTAATCTAAAGAAGATGCCTAACACAGAAGAGAGCTGGGGCAGGAAGAGTTCAGTGGCCTAGTTTTCTGCAGGCTGGTCTTTCTGAGGCTGCCACAGTGGGCCCAGCACAGCCGGTGACTTCAGAGCTGAGAGGGCCGTTTGGTGGGTGGGTGGCCAGATGGAGAGCTGCAGCCCAGGAAGGCTGCAAGTTGCTGCTTTTTTTTTTTTTTTGTCCTCTGCTGGCACACAGCCTCCACCCTAATCGCTCCCCTGTCCATTCTCTCATCCTAATAACCCTTTCTCTTTCCTCTCAAGCTGCCAATCAGTCGAAAAAGTGTCTTTGTGGCTTATACAAATAACAAAACCGAGAACTAAACTTCCACAAGTTTGAAATTTAGGGACATTTTTTTGATGTTGCTGATCGATCTAACCATCCGTTTGAAATGCCAGCCTAGGGTTGGAAACTACAGCTCTGGAAAGCCATCCAAAAAAATGTTTCACCTCCCAACTTCAACCCCTTCACAAAACTCATCCCCGGCAGCAGAAACCTGATTGTAGAGCAGCCATGGCAGAACACAAGAGGCAACTTCAACATCACTAAGAAAATGTCTCGTCTGAACATCTGCAAAAAAATTTAAAAAATCATAGTAATGGCAAAAAATAGAAACAGGTAAATAAAACAGTTACAAGAGGATTTTTGCCACAAAACAAAAAAAAATGGGCATACTATTTTCAATTTAAGAGCAGAATTTCTTGATTTCAGATAATGTGCTGCCCTGATTTAATACCCCGCTCCCGCACTTGAAAATAATTATGTCTGCTTACAATATGATTGACCAAATAGTATGCCAACACAAAAATTTGCATACTATTTTCAATTTAAGCGCAGAATTTCTTGATTTCGGATAAAGTGGTGCCCTGATTAAATACTCTGCTCCCTCTCTTGAAAATAATCACGTCTGCTTACAAATATATTCTGCTGCACAAAAAAGCTTTTGCATAATCTGCTTACTCCCTTTTGCACAACTATCTTCTGCTCATGCTTTAAAAACCTTTTAGATTTTCTTTGCTTTCTCTTGGAACAAAGTGTTGATAGCATTTACAGCCAATAGAATCACAGGTGAGACTTTGACATCACTGGCCTTTAAAGAGAGCATAAGATATTTGTGTGAGGGGCAGCAAATCTGATTGCAACAATCAGATTTGATGCAAGAGTAGAGTATTTATTATACAAGTTGTTGGGTTTTTTTGTGAGAGCAGAGTTATGCAGGGGAGCGCAACAGCATAAAATGTCCTGCTCTCAAATTGAAAACTTTAGCTCCTAAGTTTTGAAAATGAAAAATTACACTCAAAAACAGCCAACATCAACAAACATCAACGAAAGAGACGTAGGAGTGACGAAGTGTGAGGAGAGACGTCAGTCTGTTGAGTTTTAAGGACCCTCTCCTGCTCCCCATCCTCTTTCAGCACTGTAGCTGCATGAGCAACACAAATGTGACGAAATGCCCAACGAAAAGCTGGATTTTGTTAGGGGACTGAAATAAGAGCTATTTTCTTTAAATATAACATTTTAGAAAACATGGTAATTTATAGTAAGTGCATGTTTTCTGCTTAATCGAACCATGAAGTGTTTCCCAGAAGTTTTTTGTTTTTTTTACATGTTTGCCCCTATGGACAGACTGAAATGAGGCAGTTTGGGATAGTGTGGCATCCTAGTCAGTCCAGCTGTAGGCAGCACTGAGTGTATCCCATCTCCTGCTGTGGAACAACGTGAACATTCTCTCTTTGTTTTTTTATTTTTTTCACAGCTGAAGCTTATTGGGGTCAAATCTCATGCAGCTCGGCCCACCACCTGTTTTTCACAGCTGATTTGGGGGTCATTTTAGCTTAAAGAATACAAGACTGTAGTGTTTATCACCACTGAGGGCCTTTTATACACAACCCAGTCCCGTTGATTGAATTACAGTAAAGCAGCTGGACAATCCAGGAGCTGAACAGTGCTGGTTTTTGTGAGTCGGGAGGTTGTGACCCGTCCCGCCAGTAGGGGGAAGTCAGACACACCAGTGCCTTAAGTTTCACTTGTGAAAAAAAGGGAGGAAGTAATGGTTGGTCATTGCAAGGTGGCTTAACCACCGTTTGTCTGTTGGTTCAGCCCCCGGTCTGGGTCTGTGTCCATCACCCCTCCACAGGACCGGAGACGGATTGTCAAAAGTGCCCAGTTTATGAAGCAGGAGGAGCAGGAAAATTTAGCAGCAGTTCTGAAGTTTCAATACTATAAGTCGACACTGTTAAGCGCTCTGTTTAAATGAAGTGTAAGATGTAATAAGTTCACTTGCTTTGGTTCGGCAAGTTTGTCAAATTTGTGTTTCGAATGTTCACAACATTTGAAACACCTTTCTATTACATGCGTGTGTGTGTATAAGTGCTTCCTTTTTGTGGTGTCTGCAGTGCCTTGCAAAATGCATTCAAACCCCTCAAGCATCAAAACATTTTGTCTTTTTAAACAACAACATTTATTTTCTTTTTCATGGAAACCAGTCAAAGAGGTCTTGTCACCTCTTTGAATGGACCATCCTAACACAAGAATGGTGTAGTGTTTTTTTTGTGCTAGTTGGTCTTCGTAAAACTACTAATGTTCCCCAACAGGCCTAAAAGGTTCCCACAGAACAGCTGTGTTTATACCGCTGGACTTGGTTGCACTGGAAGATGAACTGCGTAATGCCTGGGAGTATTTGTTTTGTTGCAAAATGTGTGAAACCTCAAAGGGTGTGAATATTTTTGCGAGCCACCGAACCTCAGCACAAAGCTGGAGGCACTCTGTCAAAGTAAAGTCATATAAATACTCAATGATGAAGAAGGACATTTAAAAAAAAAAACACAGAGCACTAAGACTGTCACGTTTACGGTCCCTTTCCACAGAACCAGCCAGAATGAGTAAAGTATAAAATAAGAAAGCAAAGAGGAGCCTTGTTTTAAGGCTTTGTGATACAAATCCAGGACCGTACATATTCCTGAACACAGATCTTGGGCCTCAAGTTTAGTTCTTCAACAATACAAGAGGCTTGCGTTGTTGTCTTAAATCGTGTGAGGTGATGTGTGTGTTTTTCCAAACTCCTACCTTTTAATGTATTGCCTGGAATTGATTGTTCAAGCCAATCCATGTCACCTTTGACATCCCACACCCTCGCTACGGCATCAACCCCCTGAGCTCTTCTGGAATGTGTGTGTGTGTGTGTGAGATAAAGAGAGTGTGTGTGTTTGTATCAGTTAACCACAGCTGGCTTGAGCACCACAGCGCCGGGGGGAATGACCACCCAGGATAGGGGATCATGAGACCCACCTGTGGAGAGGTTTAGGACCCTCCCAGCCATCTCATCCTCTGCTTCATCTCCTCTGCCCCTCTTAGCCTGGTGGCTGTGGGGCCGGCGCTCTGAAGTGGGGCCCAGCACTGGAACCATCGGCAGGCCAAGGGCCGAGGAAGGGAAGGCAGAGGAAAGTAAAGGGGCCTTAGCCAGGCCCAGAGGGGAGCCGTTAAAGGACAAGATGGATGTGCCTCCTAGGCTGGCTGGAGACGAATTGGGGCTCCCCAGCTTGGTGAGGTCCAGGGGTCTTGGGCTAAGAGGGGACAGGGGGAGGCTGCTGCCTACGCCCTGCAAGGTGTGGCCTCCCAGCAGAGCGGCAGCTGCTCCGGGGATGATGATGTGAGCTCCGCTGACGTAGGGCAATTCTGAATCCTTACTGCCAGCGCCAGAAGGTCCTCCGCTCTGACTTCCCTTCAGCAGAGAGCCTACCCCGCTTGGGGGGCCCTGCTCCTGAGCCACAAAGTGGCCGTGTGCTTTGATGTGCTTCCGCAGCGAGCTGGGATCTGTGTAGCGCTTCAAGCAGCCCACCATCTTACAGTAGTAGGGCTTGTCTACGTAATGCGTGCGTGTATGCTTGAAGCGGTCGCTGGAGTTGGAGTAGCGCTTGTTGCAACCCTCGTAAGGACAAATGTAGGGCTTTTCACCTGCAGAGGGGAGAGATTTTCCACGAGAATTTATATACATCCAAAAAAAAAATACATTTAAGAAGTGCTTTCTTCACACTCTAATTATAAGCATCAAATATCACTGCATTTAAGTAAAGGAAATTCAAAACCTCTGAGTGTGGAAAAGAAAATAATCACAATCAACCTTTGCTGACACAGAAAGAGCCTATGGAGCCTTCAACTCTCTCAAATATACGATACAACCATATTTTTTGTGAACGTTTAGTAGGCATGTGTAGCTAGCTCCAGTCGTTCACTGACAATGTCTTTCAGGTCTAAGATGTCTACTTGATCCAAAACAATTGATTCAAATGGTTTAATTGCCTCCGCAGCATGTCATTTATCTTTGCAGAGGTCTGCTAATAAACCGTGTATTTGATTCAGATGTGTCAAACCAGGACGACAGCTAAAACATGTAAGACAGCCGCGCTTAAAGACTGACCTCCATGAAATTCCTCAGGTATAACATGAGTTGCTTTACTTTTTGTACGTCCTTTCTTGATACATAATATCTCCTGATATAGATCCTGATATAGATATAAAAATTAACTACATTAATTTTTTTAATGTAGTTTTCGACTTTGGACATGAAAACAACTTATGTGAGCTACACACCAAATGAAAAAGCTTGAAAAATAATCATGTCTTTAGCTGTATATCAAACACCGTCTTAGGTGACTATTATTATTTTTTGTATTTTAGCTTTATTGCTAGTTGGAAGCCAAACACAAACCTGTATGCGAGCGGTTGTGTATCTTGAGGTTCTCCAGGCGTGAGAAGCTCTTGTTGCAGGTGGGACAACGGTGTGGTTTCTCATTGGTGTGAGTGCGTATGTGAATGAGCATTTTGTACCTGCAAGCAAAAAAGGAAACATAAAACGTCGCTTTTAACACAGAACATCTGATACACTCTCAAAAGACCTCAACGAATGATTTCATCACCTGGCATTAAACCCTCTTCCCTTGCGAGCACAGCCCTCCCAGTGGCAGCAGTACCCAGAATCCTTCTCGGGTTTCACATGGAAGTCGTTGACATGGTCCACAAGATCTTGTAGGGAGTCAAAGAGCAGGTGGCACTAAAGGAGGGAAAACATTCTATGAAAACCGCAAGAGGTGATAAAGGTTTCTCACTATCAAACTCCAACTCTTGTCTACCTTTTTCCAGCGACATGCAAGTTGTTCGTCTGCTGAGAGGTCAGGAGAGGCCCGCTTGTCACTCGTTTGGCCAATGAACATGGAGGATGGCAGGTGAAGTCCTGCTCCGGGACCAATTGGCACAAAGAATTGAAATGCCTGCGAGATGTGAGAATTCTGATGAGCAGTAAAAAAAAAAAAAAAGAGAGAGAGAGAGAGAATTTTCTGATAAGATTGAACTTTTCTGCAACAAAAACTTCAAGTATGTTTGGTGTTGTATAAAGAAGAAAAATGTCAGTCCCACACTTAAGTTAGGTGGAGGATCTATGATACTGTGGGCTGTTTATCAACTCAGCTCAGAGAAATTAGGCAGAGGATTGGTTAAAAATCCCTGCCTTGTGAAATGTTAAGCAAGGAGTAAAAACTGTTATTTTGGCAAACATGTGGTACCAGTTATTTTGTGCAATAAAAATGGTTGGATTTTTCTAAATTTGCCATTTTGAGATAATCCTATATGGACATAACTTAAGATATTTTTCACATTAGGAGGAGCATGGGGATACTTTGCCAAAAAACAGGTAATACGGGCTTGATCGCCAGTAAAACTAAAAAGCTAAAAAAAAGCCACTAAACTGATAACCCATTCCGTTTTCTTCAAGTGGCGTCCCGCTGCAAACCCCACCATATCCCCAACCTCTGCAGAAGAGCAGAGAGACTCACTGAGCCTCAGAGAGCTAATGCACAGGCTTACCCATGCTGAGAGTAACCTGCAGTGAAAGCCTTGCTCAAGCAAAAAGCAGATATCTCAATGAAGCGAGTTAAAAATCTAAAATCTTGGAAACACACGCACAGACACACTCATTTCCAATGCGGAGGGAATTGTCCTTTTCTTTGCGACAATTCGAAAAGCGAGTGTTTTCCTTATGGTAAAAGTGTGAGAAACTGCAAGAAAGAGAGAGTGATGGAGGTTTATCTAAGAATAAGGATGTGGTGGTAGGCCAGGGGGTTAGGTGCAGCACAGAGGGGTACTGGATGGTTTAACTGCCTTAGCAATTCAATTCAATTGCGCTGAAATTGAATTAGCCGGCATGAGGTCTGTGAGGTCGTAGTTTTGTCTTAAATCTGATTATACACACACACACACACACACACACACACACACACACACACACACACACACACACACACACACACACACACACACAACATGCCAACGGGGCCACTGAGTGCATGTTGCACAGACAAAGGCAATTGTTGGGGACACAAGTCACGTTTGATAAGAGCTTCCCTTCCCCTCTCATGGACAGAGGCCTCCCTAACCTTGCATAATTGAATTCCCCTGTGACAGTGTGACACAACTTGATGTTGCCCCTGATTTGATGCCCCAAACATCCTGAGTCAGGCTACGGAAGGAGAGCGTAAAACTTTGAGTGCGGACAGCATACGGTGCCCTAAAAATTGTACAATATTGACACGGCTTAAACTTTCTCACAATTTGTTGTATTACAACATTTCAGTGCATTTCATTAAAAAATGTGCATAATTAGTCAATACTTTCTAAAAAACAAAATTAACTGTAATTACCGCTGCAAGTATTTTTTATAGCTGTAATTACATCTTTGCAAAAATGGTTCAAGCTCAGTCAGATTGGACAGAGAGGATTTATTAAACAGTATTTTTGAATTTTGAGTTGAACATGAATTGGCAACGCAGAACATGCTGCTGTGCCATACACTTTCCATTTTCAGATGACGGGCTGAACAATGCGGCCAGATGTTGAAAGCTTGTGGGTTTGTATTTGTAGCAATGTGAGAAAATGTGGAATCGCTGAGTTGTCCTACATCGGAGTGTTTGCAGGAACTTGCATGTCATGTCATACTCACGCCTGAGGGAACGTAACTGCCGTTGCTCATCTCTGGAGAGCTGGGGGTGTGTCGGGAGGACGGAGACATGCTCAGGTCCACCGCGGGGGGCGTCGGGGTGTCGGTCCGGTCGTAAGGGACCACCTGCACACCTGAGAAAGTACACTCGTGTTGGAGTCACTCTTGAGATATCTGTTACAGAGACACTGGACTCACAGGACGACCGTTGTTGTAGACCTGACCACCAGCTACAGATTAGGACCTGCTGTGCATAAAATTCTCACTTTGTTGGTTTTACCGTTTGCAGAGAAATTATCTGACAGCTTTTTTTCAGACACGATTCAGAGCTCAGTCTGGCACAGAAGATGACTAGTCATCTATATAAAGTTTGTCTTGTTCAATCCTAGTTTCAAACGTGGCAGGTTTCAGGGGGATAAAGGTTTTATCTCTAGGTTTTAAGTTATATTTTCTGACTTGAATCTACTTTTTCTTCTGCAGTTCTTATGATTACTGACAAAATTAGGACCAGTCTATCCTAGAGTGATGTGGAAAAACCGGTTCATTCTTAATTTGTCAAAGATGGATAATGCTAATTCACAAAGAAATAACTTTTGGAAAAGTTTTTGAGAATTAAGAGAGATTATGTTCTGCAATAGCCTTTGACATTATCTGTGGAAGTATTTTTATGTCAGTTGTGTTGAAACAGGTAAACCAATAAAACAGGAGAGACGCCGGCCTTCGAGATTCAAAGTTGCCCACCTCTGGCTTAGGTTCTCATAAGCGACAACAGACTTAACGTGAAGGACACCACATGAGAGTAAGACCACCTTTCCTCACACTGAGCTTTTCTTTCTCCCTGTTGTTGTTGGACATTACAAAAATAATCACAAAAACTACTGCAAACCTGTCTGGCCCAAGTATCGATTTAAGCTTTTTTTCACTGTTATTTCCATCAATTTTGTGCAGAAGTAACTTATAAACTAGCCAACATCAGTGTGTCTGCTTCTGGTATCGCCTGGTTACCACCTACCCGAGTGTGGAGATGCAGGTGATGCCGGGTCTATAATTGCTGTCCCATCATCCGTCATATGCAGCTGGCGAACGCGCTTGGGGTGCAGCGGTGAGAGAAGAGGAGAGCGGGTTCCCCTGTCCTTCCCGTTTGCCCTCCGAGGTAGTTTCAGGTCCAGGGGTTCGTCCAGCGACAGCATGGCTGCAACCCGCTGACCTCCCAACTGCAAAAACAGGGAGTGAGGTAAGGAGTCACACTTTCAACGCTTATGTACTTCACTTCTTTTATTTGTAAAATAAAAACAGAAAACTTTGGAAACCATCTATCATTTTCAAACGGATGAAGACTTTTTGGAGATCAGTCTATTTTCACATCTCTTAGTAACTAACGTGAAGAAATTTGACGGTCCAAGACTGTAAGCGTCAGACAGCAGAGGGCAGGTTCCCACACCTGCAACTTTTTCCCACATGAACTTTGTTTAAAAAGTATCTCACATTCCACAGCCCCACTGGGCAGGGAGCACTTTCCAACAATGGCAAACCGACCACAATCAAAATCTGAAACACTGACAAAGAAAAATAAACACACACATACACACACGACGAGGACTCAGTGACCCCCTTCTCTTTTTCCACCCTGACCTCTACTCTTACACTCTTCCTGAGGAATTTCTACAATCCGATCCAGATGGTCGCCCCCTCCGCTGGGCCTTTTTCACCTCACCCTGTGGCCAGTTGCTGGCCTTTTACACACTGTCGCATCAGGCCCTCCACCAGAGTAACCCATCCTAACATCCATCCCCCCCGTCCACCTTCCAACTTGGACCTTTTGAGACCCGCCACCAACGCCGCAGGCCTTCAGCTCCAGCTGTACCCGCTCAGTTCACCTCCTCCCTGCTCTTAAGCACGCTGACCTCTGAACCCAGCCAGAGGCCTTGCTGTTGTTTGGGACTTTAATCGTCCTCTTCCTTAGCCGCTGGGACATTTAGAGTTTCGATAGCGTTGATTTGTGCTTTTTGACATTATGTCATGTTAGAATCCCAATCTCCGGTGTGTTTTTTTATTATTATTTCTTGGCGTTAGAGGCCATTGAAAATGTGGAAACATGAAACCTTTCGGTCTGCGTAGAGAACAGGGGTGCACATTACCCTGAACACACAATTCCTACAGTAAAACACAGTGGTGGCAGCATCATGTTGTGGGGAGGCTGTTTCCTTAGCTTAAACGCTTTTCCCATCAAGTCTAGCTTCCCTTGCTCTTCTGAAGAGAAGCAGCCCCGCACCATGATGCTGCCACTACCACACGAAATAAACTTCTTAACGAGAGCGAAAGAAAAAACTAAGACTGGGACACGGGTTCACTTTCCAGCAGAACAAAAACCTCAATCATAGTATGTTAATATGTGGGATAATAAGTTAATAACTTGAAGCAGAATTTGTAAATCTATGTTTCACAAATGCTCTTTGTTGAATCTTACTTAGCTTGAATTGTTGTGGAAAGAAGAAAAGAAATGTATCCTAAAAGAATAAGGTGGTTCTGTAAAAGACTTGTATCAAATTCAAGCCAATATGACGCAAAGTCAGATTAAATGTGCCAAACATTCCCAGTTTTCATTTGTAACGAGTATTAAAGTGTTTTCTACGTCTTTTGCTCTATCATATAAAATTCCTATAAAACACAGTGAACTTTGTGACTTTATCACGATAAAAAAAATGGGAGCATTTTCAAGAGGTAAGAACACTTTTATAAAACTTTAATCAAATATGAATTTATAACAAGAAATCCTGTGATTTAGGGCACACTGACTTATAAAGAGGTGATTCTGTTCTCTGACATCATCAGAGGTTTTCTACACAACACATCCAGGCTGTTCTAGAGCTGCAATTGCCGATGTAAAGCCCAAACCTCAGAGGGCAACACTTCAGGGTTCACTGTTCCACCTCACCAAACAAACACGTGCACATCTCCTCAAAAACACCTTCACAGCACGGCAACAAACAGGCATGCAGCCCTACATCCTGATACACCTCTAAGCCAGGCACTTGGATAAACCCATGCACAGAAGTAATTAATCGAGCCATAATTTCACAAATTTGTGTGTCCTTCCTCTCACTTTCGCACAAATGCTGACACAGACTCATACGGGCCACGGTTTGCCGTGAATGGTGGGCTTTGAGAGCAACTGGCCGGGAGCCACATGAGACGACGGCCTTGTGTCTGAGAGGCATGGAGCGTTGGAGGTTAGCAGGTTCGCCATTCCAACAAGCGATGGCCTCAGCTTGCACATGCGTATCCATACACGGGGGATTACGAGAGGGTCCAGAGACTCCCGTCGGCCAAAGATAAGAGGATGATAACTCATAGGGGGGGCAAACAGAGAAGCAGAGTGTGTATATACACAGAGCTGCATTGTGCTGCTATCTATCAGTTTGATTTTACAGCAAAAATAGACACTCGTGTTCTTCGCAAGGATAAAATCTAAACATTGCGTAGCCTTCGTGTTAGCACACCATGTTGCCAACAGTTGGGATCAATTTTAGCAGATGAAAACACGAGAAAGAGCGTGATGTGTTAAAAACAGACAAACAACTTGTCACTTTTCCAACTGAGCGCGTGTCACCAGAGAGCACAGTCGTTTGATCGGTGGATATGTTGCGACTGATATTTGTTGCGCTGTAACAGAAGACAGGAACATCAAGGTGCAGTTAGGCAGGTCTGATGAGTGTAATTAGTTTCTTCTGCATAAATCCTGCGGGGAATTACTTGTTTGTATGTTTTGGCTACAGATCTTTTGCGGATGTGAGAGCTGGTAACATGAGCTATTTATAAAAGTCTACAGATTGTGTAATATTTGAGGTTTTGTTTTATTGTCTTATTTAGAACAATGTCTCAGATCTCTTTGAAAATCAAAATCCTTGGCAACTGCTTAATTATAAAGTTTTCCATGTGCGTGTATGGAAAAATGATCAAATAAACGCTGACCTCCCATGCACAGACGTATCAAGGAGTCGTATTTCTCTGGCTTTTCGATAGTGGCAAGTGTTCAGACTAAGATTTTTGCTGGACAAAATCAATCTGAGTTGAAAGCATTTCATGTTTTTATTGGATTTGCGTCTGGACTTGGAATGGGCCATTTGAACACCTGAATATGATTAGATCTAAACCCCCCATTCCACTTCTGGCTGTGTCAAAGGTGAATATTTACCACAGTCTCAAGTTTTCTGCAGCCTCTGGCAGCTTATTCCAATAATTCCCTGTATATAAGCAGCTTCCCTGTTCCTGCTGATAAAAAGCCTTCCCGCAGCCTGGTGTTGCCACCACTGTGTTTCACTGTGAGGATGTTGTATTCAACATTGATGTGCAGTGTGTGAATTTTGCTACGGAATATGTAGAACATAGCAACAAACAAACAAACATTCACCCATATTAATTTGGATTTATAACTGTAAATTACCTTATAAATGTGATGAGTGCATTAAAAGCATCTTTTTTTTTAAAAAAAAGCTGTAATATTATTATTCACACTCAACTTATCTTTGCGAGTTCCTATCACGCCTCCAGTGTCCCCACGGTTGTGTTTCACCTCTGCCTACCCCCAGTCAGTCTGACTGGGAAGTGACTCAATGTGTGTGTGGATCTTGGACTGGACTTGCAGGATTTTGGCTAAATCTTTGAAACAGCATCCACTGAGAAGGGGCTTGTAAGAAAGAGTGTAACAAATAGGGCCGTGCAACAGAGAGTGGGAGCGATGCAGGCAAGGGAAGATTATGGCCTTCTGTCCGTGCATGCTTGTGAGATGTGCGTTTGTTTATAATACCTTGTGGGGACAATTGTACTGACATATACTACGTTGTGGGGACCAATTGCTCCTTGTGGGGACCGAAGCCTGATGCCCACAAGGGGAAACCCTGTTTTAGGGTCAGGGCTCAGAGTTAGGACTAAGGTGTGAATTGAGTTTTGGTTACGGTTAGGGTTAGGTATGTGATGGTTAGGGTTAGGAAAAGGGTAAAGATAAGGTTTAGGCTGTAGAAATGAATGGAAGTCAATGGAAAGTCCCCACAAAGATAGCTGCTCAAACACGTGTGTGCGTGTGTGTGTGTAAAGCTTGGCTGTGGGTGGCTGTGAAGTTTGAGGAAGGGGTGTTGGCTGGCCCCCATGCAGACTTCCTCGCTCAGCCGTGGGGTCGGCAGTGTCTCTGAAAGGCAGCATTGTCCCTCCCTGGGCCCTCTCTCAATCTCTGCAGAGTAAACACGGACTACAGCAGCTGAGTGGGAGGGAGGGAGGGGAGATCGCAGGGGCCTCAGCGAGGATATATGTGGGTGAGGAGGAAGTGATAGAGGAAGATTCCTCAAAGGGAGGTTTTGTGTGCGTCGTCTTAGCGAGCGTTATCATCTATCTCCTCGTGTAAATCTTTCCAACCTGAGTCCTGAAATTGTAAACACAAGTCCCTTTGAAGACTCTTGAGTCTGTGCGTGTGTGTGTGAGAGGGTGAAGTTTGGGTCAACGATGGATGAAAGTTGGGCGGGTTAACGACTGAGACAGCATAGAAGGGGCATCAGGTCAAAGGCAGGGCTGCGTGTTTCAACACCTCTGTGTTCTGGGGCTATAAGCGCACGGATCAAGGCTGACCCGGCCCTGACTGGCCTGATCTTTCACCTGGTCTGATCTGAGGAGATCGGAACGGGGAGGGTTGGGCTTCAGACCCATCCGCTTTAGAGAACATAGCTGTTAACCATAAGGTGATTATGCTTCAGGGTATAAAATCATATTGTGCAATATTTTATTTTCCAAGCAGTATTCAGGAGGTTTGAAAGAATGTGTATGTCTACAGATTTTGCGCGGCCCCCTCGGAGGTTGGCTGTAACTTAATCTCCCTCCTGCTGGGACCCTGGGAGGTGGTCTGTAGGAGGTAAGCCTTCTCTCCCTGGGGCTTTTTGAACGCTCACTCTCATTTTCCCTTTCACACACACATGCACACGCATGCACTGAGGCCAACTGATCCAAGCAACACTATGAAAACACAAAGTCGTCTTAGGCTGATTTCTTCCTCCCAGTAAATCCCTGAAGCGTCCCGGATTTCAAGGTGTGATGGAGGGAGGGAAGGGGGGGAACTACAACTCTTTCAAGAAATCAGTGAAATGACACCTCATTAATGTATTACTATAACATTTTCTTCCTAAATACTGTTAAATGTGTGAAAAGCGCCTGGCCTATGTCGTCAACAGCAGCACCTATAAGACCAGCGGACTTAAAAATGAAAGAGTAAAAGTTTCTTGTGTTTCCGTCCAACACGCTACAAGGATTGGGTCCGTTATAAACGACTGAGACGTGGGTAAGTTGCGACCCCTGACCTTTTACATTTAGGATCTGCATGTTTAGCTCAGGCCTAGAGTATATAAATGGAGTTAGCGCTTCTCGCTTATGGGTACAAATGGCTGAAATGGTTCTGGTTTAACAGATCAAACTCTCCTGCTCTATCAATGAAAAAAACAAAGCGAGTTACTTTAATACTGAATTATTATGACGTTCAGATTGAGAAACTGAAGGAATGAGGTCCCGTATGAGGTCACTCTTTTTACTCCCTCTTCTGTCATTACTGACGTGGGTTGAGGTAATAGCCGCCAAGGACCCCACTTATGCGGGTACATGAACCCACCCGCATCTTTCGTCTCTCACGGATCGCCCAGCATACACACAAACACACACAGTCGGACAGCTGAGAGGTTTCTTTTTCGGGTTTTTGTCATCCTTATTCAGCCTCCTCCTCAGACAGGAAACCTCAGTTTCCACTCCTCCTTCTTTAGGCCTCCCATTCTCTCTTTTTTTCCCCTTGTATTCTTCGTTTAAATTTTTAAACTCACATTTGCGACTATTGTGGGTTGTTCTCATGTGCTTCTAGCCCAAATCCATTGACTGGAGCATTAAATGATTATTTCTCATTTGTACATCTTCTAAGAAACTTAACGGGGCTTTTAAGTTTTCTACTGCTCATGTCGTTAAATTAAACCTGCAATCGTCTTTTTTTCAGCCCCGTTGCAAACATGCTGAATCTTAGACGTTATTATGTAACAGCAGAGTGGATGCAAACCCCAGGGAAAGGGATTTTGAGGGAAAACAGCTTGAGGAGCCCCGGAATACAGAGGGAGACGTTTGCATTAGCCCAGTCCAAAACAGCAGCTTTCTCAGGATTTTCTATAAGGAAAGCAGGAATAAATTATCACAAAATGGAGCAAATGGGGGCAAATGAAGGTTCAAAAGGAGAAAAAGTGAGTAAAAGAAGGGGAGAAAAGGGTGGGATAGGTTTAGTAAAGTAAGAAAATAGTGCAACAGGAAGCTTCTGAGTGAGCTACCGATGGCCTGCAGCCAGAGCTTTCAGACACGGAGGAATTCCAGGCAGTAGGCAGGGAAGGAGGGAAGGTGCCAGGAGGGAGGGAGCAGCAGAACAAGGAGGGCGGGTCGCGCTTGCGGTTTGTTGTCAAAGGGAGCGAAAGAAGGATAGCATGCGTAATGCAGCTGACTGCGTTTAAGATGTTTTGAATTGGTCCAGCAGTCAGTCAGTAAGAAAGGAAAAAAGAAATCTGTTATGATACTGGATATTTTCATGACATATCAACAAACTTCATAAATGTTAGATTTTAGCTTCAATGTTAAAAATGGAAGTAAAATGCCAATTGGAAATTGTTGAATAGAAAAACACTCTAGAAAACGCAGCACGTTCTTCTTTTAACCCTCCTTACCAAGGAATTATTTTACATAACATTATTTTATACCATTAAATATTCTTTTATGGGTTTTATGTGTATTTTAGTCATTTACATCACCCAAAGTTGGATTGTGTTTGAGTTATTGCCACTAATCTCTCTACGTCAACAAAACACAAAGTAGACCTGCGACAGTGTCACGACTGTCTACTAACTTTTTATGGTCTTTGAAGACGGAGAAAGAATTTCACAAGAAACAAAAGCCAAGCGGCTGTGACCATACGTTTTGAATTTGAGAGATTTCTGTCATATAGAGAGATCAGAACACAGATGGTCTATAAAAAGCCTGATTGAGATTTCACATCGTGTCAGTAAGCCCTTTTGCCCGGAAGGGTACAGACTGTGGCACGACGCGGTGGCCTGAGTGAGGGATGGATGGTTTGGCAAGAGCTTTTTTTGATCTTTGTGCTTCTTTTATTTGCCAGGTCATTAGAAAAAGAACACTGTGCTCTCAGGAGAGAACATGATCAGAAAGCAATCAGTTCTGCAATAAAACAGTCTTCTGAGATGCTTTGACAGAACAAATGAATAGAAAAGGCAGATTTAGCTGGAAAACGCTGCTGCGCAGGGGAAAACTCCCCTAGCTGCACTTAATTTGCTTGTCTCTCTCTCTCTGGCCCTTCATAGTGAACATGCTGTCCAACACGGGTGCAGACTGAGAGGACATTCAGTCACGTGTCTTTTCATTCTCTGGTCTGATCAGATGCCCTTCCCGGTGTAGCCGAATCTATAGGGCCACACAAAAATATTCATACCCAAGTAAGTTTTTTATTTTGTCAAAAATCTTTAAAAAAAAAAAAAGAAAAAAAGCTGATGTAAATCAGTGAAAAGGATGTTCTCTGCACAAGTGAGACAAAAACTAGCCTACATCTAAAATGCCATGTTTCGTAGGGAAACTAACATTATAACACAGCGACACGTGGAGGCAGCATCATGCTGGGGGGGATGGCTTTTCGAAACAGATGAAAGAAGCTAAAGACAGAGCGACTTTTGGAATAAAACTTCTTCCGCATCACAGTATGTGGCATTTCAGGACAAGGTCCACAGGAGAACAATCGTGTGCAGCACTTTGCACAGTGTTTGCAAGGGCTTTGAAGATTGGCAATGAGTAATGTTACAATAACGCGGGGCATTTCACAACATCCCCGTTTTGTAGGGTGGTAAACGGCAGGATGCAGTTAGCGCAGCATGAGGTGAAGAGAAGAGAAGAGAAGAGAAAAGAAGAGAAGCCATCCCCAAACTGCTTTATTTTAACCTCCTGTAACTCCAATGGGCCTCTCCACCTTCAGCGGTGAACCCGTTCCCTCCAACCTTTACTCCTCATCTTTCATCTCTGTTCTCCCACACTTCCACGTACAAAAAAAAAGAACAATCTGTCTCATCTCTGCTCCCTCTTGACTTCCTCTTCACTTTCTCAGGCTATATTCCCATTCCCTTCTATTGCTCTCGTCTTTTCCTCTTCCTCACAGACTCCCACCATGTCTACCACTGCCGTCTGTTTTCCACAGACACTCACACACGCACGCATGCACACACACCGCCCTCTTCTCCCTCTCAATCAAAATCTGTGGGCTCTCCCCCCGCAGGCAGTGATGCAATCCTCCGACTCCTGCGTGCAATCTCAGGGTCTGGAGTTGGCTCGGCAGCCGAGCAGGGGCGTATCCACACCACGCTCGGCAGGAAAGCAACAGGAGGGGAAAAGATGGGAGGCGAGAGAAAAGAGGGAACACAGCCAGTGTGAGAAAGAGCAAAAGAAAGTCTGAAGCTGTGCGAGCTCATAGTGGGAGATCGGGTGAAAAAAGAAAAGGTACCGTCATAAAAAGTTTACAGTTTGTGCTGCTTCTTTAGAAGTAAATGTCTGGCAAACCTGTCTTTGTTTTGTGCAAGCGGGATGGTGTGTGGGGTTGTTATAAATCGCCTCAAATGTTCTGGAAGGAGCTTTGGAAAGAACATGACTCTCGATAATCAAATAGCACAACATCTCAGCTCTTGGTCCTCTCATCGGCCCACAGGCCAGCTGTGTCTGTTTTGATGGGATTGCTGGAACTGGATTTCGGAAGTGACAGCTCTTCGCTACTCCCACACTGATCGCTGTCATTCCTGCTGACTCATACCACATTAGCATTACTGCCTCAAGAAATGCACGTAACATTAATATATAATTATTATTATTATATTCCAATAAAACCTGTCATAAACTGCGAAATACATGCCTGTTTGGAATAATAAGAACAAACTATGTGTATTCTCGAGTGTACTACATTTCCCAGCAACACCAGTTAGTAGCTTTTCTTTACCTTCCAAAAGAGGCAAATGGCACATCAGTCAAGAGGCATTTCAAAATAAGAGTACAAGAGAAAAGTGCAAAAATAATACAAAAAAACAAACTTTTATTTTTGTTTGAAGCAAAAATCTAAACTGTCTGACATTGATATGGCCACGTCACTTCAAATGTTGAAGCATAGTAATCGCAGCATCATTCTGAGCGGAGTATCTTTTACGACAGGAAAGCTGGCCAGAGCTCATGGAGAAATATATGGGGCTCCATATAAGGAAAATACCAGAAGAAACGCCATTGGAGGCTTCAAAAAAAACGTAAGACCGTGACACTCAGTCCTCTCTTCAGCTCACAAACCAGCTATGTCTGTTTTACTGGGATTGCTGGAAGTGGAGTTTGGAAGTAACATCTCTCTGCTACTCCCTCGCTCCCTGTCTGATTAAAAAAAATGTCCTTTTCTCCCCATTACGTTGTTGGGGCTGAGCAAATAACATGTGTTAGCACAGTGTGTGTACACAGCAGTATGCCACATTCTTTTAACGCCGGAGGTGTGTTCACTAAAAGAGTGGCCTTATCGAAGAAAATGGCCTTAATTCCTGTTGAGCGCCAGATCACGGCCCTTTAAAGGGCTCTAAATGTTTTAAAGCTGTTTAATTTGAAATAGTTTGAACGTTTGAAACAGTTTGCACGTTTGCACATTCAATCGCACTTTGCCATATTTATAGCAAGAGATCTCCACAGAAAGACACAGAAATGAGCCTTCAGTCAGGTCATCAATGCAAAGCACAGACACCTGCCTCAATCTTTTAAAATACCAGGTTCACTCAGCACACACACACAAAGAAATCCCAACAGGCCACTCCCAAACACCTAAGTAGAGTTTATAGGTTTAAAAACGATGGAGGGTAAACTTGCAGCGTACAAAACCTCCTGTGCATCTCTTAGAACGCAGTAAATACTGTATCTAAACAGATTCAGCCAACCTGCGGCACTGACTGTGTTCTGTGGAGTTCAGGCTAGTTCAGAAAACTGTAGCTGCGCTCCAACTTTGGGAGGGGCGAAGTCTGTCTCACAGTCATTTCCTGAACGGGAATATTATGGCACCACACGCATGAGAAACAAACCCCTTTCACACCGACATGCCGACCCGAGCCGCTCTCCTTTCGCTTGCAACTCAATAAAGCAAGTGAGCACAGGGAAATCTCAAGGAAGCGGGTCCTTTTTTTATTCAATAGTTGCGGTAATATGATCTCAGCTGCAGCTTTATGCAACACGGCCTCCGGGAGGCTGAGGCGTGAGGTGGGGAAGCTCGTCTCTGCAGAGTTGAAACTTTCCAGCCTTTTCCACTCTAGATTTTGGATCGCCACTCCAACTTGTTGAGAAGTCAGATTGAAGTTAAAAAATTAAAATAAAAAATCTGACAAGTTTTCAAACACAAATAAATGTGCTTAGAGTTTTAAACTCTTTGTTCAAAGTTCAAATATTTGTCATCTCCACACAAACCTGAACCTCCGATCTCTGCTGGAGACTGACACCTGTGAAGGCGTCCAGAGCGGTTTGTGGTCTGAACGCGGCACATTTGTCCAAAATGTTTTCATATTTTGTTGATTCACAAACATTCACAATTTATTTTTGTTCCCAGAAGATGATGATCGACGGACACATGGTATATTCTGAAGTGGAAAGTCAGAACCCTCGAGTCAAAACTTTGAACAACCAGTTATAGCTGCAAGTCTTTGGGGTTTGTTGATTTTTTTCCCCAACATATCTTTGTGGGATAGCTCCCGTAAGTCAGGACTGGTCAGAGAGCATCTTTGAACATCAATTTTTAAGTCCTGCCACAGGTTCTTAATTGACTTCAATTCCGGCCTTTGACTGGGCCGTTCTAATACATCTAAACCAGATTATTGCAACTCCGACTGAATGTTAACAATTGTTCTGCTGGAAGACGACTCTCTGCTTGGGTCTCAAATGCTATGCAGCGTCAAGCTCCAAGATTGCCCTTTATTTACACTGTTTGTTGGAGAACTTTGTCACTTTCTTCCATTAAGAAAGCACTTACTTAATGCAACCATAGAGTTATGTGAACGGTGATAAATGCAGTTAATTCTTACAACTAAAACTAAAACTGACTAACAACGCTGCTATAAACTAAAGCTCTAGCACAATTACGCTCTGCTTTGTGTCCAAAAAAATGCATTAAAAGTTAGAATTGTAATATACCAAAATGAAACAGCATCATAATGTGAGTCCATGTGAGCACAGAGGAGGAGCAGGGCAGCATTTCAGCTCCCCAAACCGAAGCATTTTAAAAGGAGAGGAACGCAGGAAAAGGAAGAAATACAAAAACAGAAGAGAGCAATTAGTAGAGAAGGAGATGTGTGTTTTTGTGAGTGATATGGGGCCAAGATTCCTGCTGCTGCTGCTTTAAACTTGGGTGTGCCCCTCATATTGTCTTTGTTTGAGCCCCATGTCTGTCTCATGTGATCATACATTTACGCACAAAGCTCATGTTGTCCTCTCCTCATTAGGTCTGTCTGACTTAACCGTAGCGGTTGTTTTCGCTGAACAACCCTCTGCCCGCCGTCGCCTCCGCCACTGGCAAAGGGACAAGGTCAGCCTGTCCTTTTCTTTTTCCCTTCTTTTTCTTCTCTTTGTCTTCATCCCTCCCCCCCCCCCCTTGCTGTATTCCTATATTCTGGCTCCTCTATAAGTGACAAGCTCCACCCTGCAGCTTCTATCTCTTGTGACTCCATCCAAGAGAGAGAAAAACGGCAAAAAGAGACCAGAGACGAGACAGATGCGAAGGGACAGATGGGGGACGGTTGAGATGGCGACAGACATGGTTTGAGCATAATGCTGCAAAACGGAGCACCACTTAGATTCTTGATTTAAATTTGACGACACTTCCAATTTGTGTGATCTCCTGGAAACGAGCAAGCAGAGGAATCTGGAGCTGATTCCTGGTTTACTTTTGGTGAAACATCAAGGCCCAAAAAATACAATCGTACAGGAAGTCGTAAACTCAGAAACTCTGAGAGAGCGAATATTCACACTAAGGGCAGTGATTTGGACGCAAACAAGGACAGTCTCAGGGTAACAGCAATCAGACTGCAATGAAGCTGATTCGCAGTTGACATTAAATTATACAAGTTGGGTAAAAATAGTTATGGTTTCTATAATAGGTTAGAATATTGAGAATTGTGATATTTTTTGATGACTTTCCTTTAAATTCACAAATTTCAAAGCAGTATTAGCATTTGGTAGACTTGCCTCTTAAATTGTATGAGTTAGATAAAATATTTTGGTCATACTTCAACAAGCTTCTTACAATTGCAGTTGCACAACTGTCCACTACAAAGCCTTGATCTTATTGCCTCTAAACACTTTTCAACCAGAGTGGTGCTATGCTTTCAATCATTGCCCGCTTGGCTGATTTACTTGAACTTTTCCACAGTTCAGTGTTTCCAATAGGGCTCTTTTTTTATGATGTCGTCTATTTTGCGAAGTGCACCAGTCCATCATGCAGCAAAACATGCACACAACATGATGATGCCATCGCTATACTTCACAGCAGCGATGAGGATCTTTGGGTTTTTATACTGATTATACAGATATATGAACGTTAGATTCATCAGTCCGCAGGGCATGTCTTCATAATGAAAGTCTTTGTCCCTGAGCTCGTTCAACAGATCATCTAGAGTTTTTAATATCCTGTAAAGATCTAATAAATTTAGTGTCGGTGACCTTCTTAGTCTCTGGAATCAGCAACAAGAAATAATGTAGGTGATCTATACTGACCGAAAAGAGGAATCGCTTAGTCAGATTAATGCCACAGAGAGAAGAGGAAAAAAGAAAAGAGAGAGAAAGATTACATAGTGTGTGTGTGTATATATCTGGTTTCAACTGTACCTTTAGCAACCAAAATGAAAACAGTAAGGCTGCTTCTTAGAGCATCTTAAACCAGAACACGTCTCAAAATACAACCTCAACCTTAAAACGCTTCCAAATTACATAAGGCTACTTCACAAGCAAACGTCAGTACATATGAAATAAATTAGTGCTGGAAACGTATCCAAACCACCACGGAGAAGGTAAACACTCACAGGCCAGGCTATTTTTTTTTACTTCCTCCCTCTTTTACAGCTTCTATAGGATGGGGAACCTCTTATATAATTTATCCGTCGCTTGTAAAGCTGCTACGCTATTCGGCGGCGGGGGGGCTTATGGAAAAATAAAAAGAGTCGTGGAGAGATGGAGTCTGAATTGGGAATGAAGGAGAAAAGAGAGAGGAAGGAGGGGGGGGGAGGGGGGGCAAAGTCTGGAAGCTAGCTGACAGGAATGGATATGCCCAGACAGAGAGCCAGGGCCCAGGCCCAGACTTGAGCCCTATTTGAATCTCCAAAATACCTCGCCCATCTCTCCCTCATCCCCTTGTCTAAAAAAAAAAAAAAAAAAAAGCCCCACCATCAATCCCACTCCCCTTCTCTGCCTTCCAGTGAGTAATTCCTCACTCGCCGCTTACAGACAGAGCTCCTCTTCATCTGACTCCTCCCTTTCTCTTCTCTTCAAACAACAAATCACGCACATACATACCTTAGCCATACTGTACTGCCAGCGGAGCTACTTAGGGTATATAAAGAGAATCCGGGGAGTTAACCAAGTGAGTAAATAATAACACAAACCAGCTGCGTTTCTGCTGAACGTGCAGTTTGGGGCTCAAGCTTCAAAACATAGAAAATCAGTAAAACTACTTCTGCTTCTGCTGTCACTTAGTCCCTCAGAGGATTCCCACCCCGCAGACTTTTTCATGTCGTTGAGGTTTAGTTTAATGGAGCGACACAGGGTAGCGTGTAGCTGGTTATCCAGTTTCGATACAAAGACGAATCAGAAAGGTTTTGCATGTGTTTACGCTGAGCCCCTTGGCACCGATACCCTTAAATGAAGTCAAGTGCAGCCAACTGCCTTCAGAAGTCACCTGGAAAACAGAGTCCACCTGTGTGTAATTTGATCTAAGTGTAAACACAGCTGTCTGTGGCCACAGAAAAGGCCTCAGATTTTGTCGGGGAAAACGTCGGTGAACGGATAAATGTGAAAGTTGCTCTGGTCAGAGGAGACCAAAAATTTTATAAACTTCCTGGAATGCACGCAAAACTAACACCGACTGCTCTGTCTTGGTGGTGAAAGATGGTGCTGGCAGCATCACGGTGCTCATATTTGATGGGAGGACAGGTGGAGCTACATAAGTAATGATCCTGGAAGAAAATGAGTTTTTGTGCCAGCAAGAAAACCACCCCAAATATACAGCCAGAGGTACAAAGGAATAGCCTAGATTAAAACATATTGATGTGTTAAACGACGTAGTCAAAGTCGAGACCTAAATCCAATAAGATTATAAAATTGATGTTCACATGTCCTCGCCATCCAATGAGTGAAGACACCCCAGAAGACTTTCAGCTGTAGGTAAAAGCTAAAAGGCAACCTGCACAAAATCAAATTAAGTTATATGGACCATCATTCCACACAATAGCTGAAAAGTTAAAGGACTGTGAATTCTTCTTCAAGACACTTATATGTTGTTCCGTGGTATGATGTCAAATCTGATGCTAAAAAGGCTTAGCGGGTATAAACATTTTTGCAAAGCTCTGAATAAGTCCAAGAAACTAACCAGAAACATTCTTCTCGGTCAGCTCTTTCGCACTAAAGTTATGCTTTTATGTATTCATTTTCCCTCTTTTCCTCTTTATTCAACTGCTTCCCATCAAGACCACGTTGTTCCAGACGAGTTCTGCATATTGTCTGAAGAGATTTGCAAGCTGAAATCGTCTCACGAGGGAATCGTTGAGTTGGGAGTACAGACGGCCCTTTGCAGAAAATGAGAAGAGGCTGGGTGGGGTAAGTTGGACTCGAGCACCGAGTTGTCTGTGTTTATTTTGGAAATGCAGCCCAGCAGACCTGAAGCCGAGGAACCGATCCCGGAGCTTTGCTGGTGTAAGAGCAGGATGGAAGCATTCGTTTTCAGTGTTCGATACAGGTGATTCAAAGCGAAAGAGCGGCTTCCTACAGGGAGCCAACCATGGGGACCCAGGAGCCGTCTGCTCTGAGAGGAAACAGTGAGGCGGTGAGGTGATTAGTGGTTACAGTTTAACTGGAGAAAAATGCACGGTGTGTGAGCCACGCCAGCCAGGCGACAAGGAGGTATGCGCTGGTGTCTTTCAGCTTCCAAGTGAGCGTGAGTCAAGCTCTGCGCTGCCTCCGTTCTGTCTATTTTTACTGCGTGGGTCCATGGAGGCGACCATCGCCCCACAAACACATCCCATAACCCACCCATGACGACTCCGTCACTCCAGCCGTACGTGGCAATAAGAGCACTTATGGAAAAATAAGTGACATTAAGAGCCTTGTATGGTTATATCTACTTTTCTTTTTACCTTTGATTCAGTCTGAATCAGCTCCGTTTCAAGTGAATTTTAGTTGAGTCACACTGACGTCCTCAAACTTGAGGTTTCCATTTTCAACGGCAAGCATGAATTAGCAACAACAGAATCAGTTCAAGTACCAGGAACATCTCAATCGAAGTCAATGAATTTTACATCTGGAAATGTAAACTCAAGTCAAACTGTTTGGAGTGAATTGTGACGTGGATACAAGAACCAGAACTTAACCAAACAGCAGCTGTTTTGCAGTCGCAAAGCTTTTCATCTTAATATTAATAACAGTTTTTCATGTGCAATCACAAGATATCCAGCTCTGTCGTGGGGAATCTAACATAACACACTCTGCATCCCCCGTGAAGCCTGATGCAAGTGTGTATCAGGTGCCTCGTTTTCACAGCATGCCGCCTCATTCACTGACCACCATAATCCTCTCTCCCCTGCTGCTCGGTTGCCTTTCAGCTTGACCGTAATCCGCAGCAGCTATGGCGCCCCGCTGCAGTACGAATCCAGGCCCTCAAAGTAGCTTCCCAAGTTTGAACGACTTGGCATCTCATTCATCGATTGCGATGTCCGTGGCTGTTCCAATTGACTGGTAAACACGCTGTTTTACCAGTCAAAGTATAAGTCCTGAGGAAGCAACAACAAGTAGTATTTGAGTTTGAATCAGGACCGGGTTGTACGTTAAGCTTCGAAAGGCGAAAAGAAGAAATCAGAGCAACAGGCAAAGCAAATAGACAAATTGAAAACAGCATTAAGTCCCAAACAAGCTGTTTATCATCTAAGCAAAAGACTTTCGCCTTAAAATCTCTAAAGCTGGCCATAAATCTGCCTTTCTTGTTGTTTTCTGTTGGGCAACGACGTTTATATGACTTCTGATGGCAAAGGCAAAAAGGCTTTTTGCTTTTGAAAGTGACACGGTTGTTGAGATGAACTGGCAGAGACCGTTAACAACATTCCTTAACGTCTTCTTAAAAGATCCTGGATGTCATGATTGAAAAACAGTGATGTGGAGAAGCAGACAAATTTCTCTTGTGCTGAACCAGAGGATGTTATGTGATGTTCTTGAAGACAGAGGCAGATCGTCAGCTCAGTCCTTACTGATGCTGCCTGCAGCCTAATAACCACAATACTCTATCTGCTTTGAAAACACTTCTCTCCCACGCCACAAACATGCCCCGTTTTGAAATTTGCAAGGAAACACCAAAGAAGAAAATGAGAAAGAAAAGAGAGAGAGCCGGTGGGGGAAATATCCTGATGGCTTCCAGCCCTATTGATGTGACACTGAAGACCACGATAAAGATGCAGCTTCCGTCAATAAAACAGTGGAGCTTTAGGTTGTGCAGGAGGAATCAAGTCAGGGCTGCCTGTGTGCAGATGTTGTGGAGGAGGATTCTTCTTGACTGACTCCTCCGTCTGTGAGGTGAGGAGTGGATGGTTCAGCAGGACTATGCTGCAGTTAAACCACAATAACATCTCTCCTGCTGCCTGGAAACACTTGTCCACAAGAAGCCACTAACTGGGTCTGTTTTGTTGACACTTTTTGTTCTGCTTCAGTTTAAATGTTTCCCACTCATTTTTTTTGTCTCTTCCTCCGTTTCTGAAGCTTTACTCAACCTGGCTGTGATCCAGAAGTGTGAAACTTGAATAACTTTCCTCTGGTCTTAAAGTTTTGATCAGGAGTGTATTAGGTGTTTCCCGTCTTCTCTTTACTGATCATCTTTTGCTCTCTAACGCAGGAAATTACCCAGAGAGTCCCCTTTTTTCCACCCAAAAAGAAGGAAAAAAAACCCAGCAGCTGTTTAGCCCCTTTCCAGTTTTGGACCCCAAGTGAATGATGTCATACGGTGGTAGCATGGGGCGCAATCTATAGGCGGACGGAAAGTCAAAGAAGGGGGTTGATAGCGACGCCAGTGGTTTTAATTTTCAGGGATGCATGAAAGCGATTATCCACTAGTACATGAAGTGGAGTGATTAAATTCTCTTCCAGAGCATCTGTATGAAGATAACTCTCTGTTCAACATGATCAGACCTGCAGCAGAACCTATATTCACCTAGCAGGGTATACACAGAAAGGACAGGACAGACACCTGGTCAACATATGGTCGAGTCTGTGCTTGGCGCAAGAAAATATTAATCGGGTAAAGCTGTCAGCTAAAATGCACACACGCATCCTTGATGAACATCTGGAACTCCGTGGACATCTGGATTACCAGTGGATTTTAGAGTGAGCAGCGTCCACTCCGTAACCGGTGGTTGTAGACGTTTCTCTGTCTGACCCCAGACTTTCTCTTGGATGAATGTTAAGGCTGACCTGCAGCTGAACTGTTCATCATCTGATTGGATAAACAATGGCCAGAGGAGGCTGTGGATGCGTGGATCGCCTCTGTTATGAGTTCAGGGAAGGTTTCAGGATAAGAAAAAAGAAATGCAATAAGGAGGGTGGAATCTTCACAGCTCCTGTTTTACAGGATTGACCCAGTACACAGATACCTCTTGAGCCTACACATCTCTGCATAAAAAATACCCAACACACACCTTAGAAATATAACCATTCTTCATCTGATCCCCTCCAATGTGCCTCTGATGTGCATTGTGACTTTTTTAATGATCAGACCTGATTCCCCTTCAGCTTGTTAGGTCTGCCTTGGCAGCGCTCGGCTCTCTCCCCTAGCAGCTCCAGGAACAATAGACCCATGAGGGGCAGCCAATGGGGAGAAGGTCCGCCGTAAACTAAGTTCCTGTGTGCTGCACAATTAGGCGTAGGGACAGAGCAATTGCTTAATTGGATGAAAATAGCTCTTTATTTATGCTTCTCTTTCTTTGCCCATCCCTGCCCCCTGTACTGCCTCATCTAGCTTGGAGCTGAGCAGAACAGTTACGATAAAGAGATCCTCATTTGGGCCCAGTTATACAATTATAAGGATCGGGTCAGTAGAGAACGTCACGGTATGATAACCTTTAGTAAATTAGGCCAAAAAGGTCAAGAAAAATTGTATAACATGATGTATCGGCAAAGAGTGTTTTACCTTTTGGCATTTTGCTGTTTGTAGCCTAGCAAAAAAAATGTGTGTTTGATTTGCCTTGTGAGTCAAAGCTCTAATCTGGGAAGGACATCGAGGAGTTGAACTCCTCCTGTGGAAAGACAAATGAGGTTTGTTAACTGTAGCTAATCATATGGAAAAAATCCTAAACAAAGTATCTATTCTATATTTTAGAAAGTAACATTCTTAAATGTGATTCCCCCTATCTATTTCCAAATGCAGCCAAGATTTCAGCTGGTAGTGGCGGCATCATGCAGTGGGGGATGTTTTTTGCATTCTGGTTTAAAAAAGTTGGCCAGAGTTTATAGGAGGTTGACTGAAGCTAAATACAGGACAATCCCATAAGAAAACCCATCACAGGCTCCAAATGACTTAAAGTTAGAGAAGAAATATGGAAAATGGCTCCAGCAAAGCTGCATGTCAGACAACATCCCTGGAGCGCAACACTTTGTTTACCAATTTATATCACAGCCAGGAATCTGCAGACATTGAGCTCTTTATCAGATGTCGTGACAAACATCAGAGAGCTCAGCAGAAACCTGTATCTTGCCCAACATCTGGCCAGGCTGCAAGTGATGAGCTTCTCCATGGCTATTATGCAGGGCGGGATTTGTGCACCGCTCTTAAAACGTCTCCCATGGGTCCCGGTGGAAGGCAAAGATGTTTACATCTGGAAAAAGGTTGGTCTAATGTTGAAAAGGGCAATCTCACACACACACACACACACACACACACACACACACACACACACACACACACACACACACACACACACACACACATATCTCTGGCTGAGACGCAACCACCGGCCTTGGAAGTGACAGCACTCCCGGTGGAAGGACTTCGGTGCTGGAAAATAGGTCACTGCCCTGTTTAAATCAGTGCTTTCTCTCAGCCTGGACAGTGAACGCAACATGCACAAGTGACATGCAGGAAAGGGTCGATTCCTGGCTTACCTTTACAGCGAAAATCCCGTGGATGTGGCCGAGATGTCTCCGGTCCAATCCACGTCTTTCCTCCGGAGCAAGAACTTCCCAAAGTCCTTCCTTTCAGGACCAAACTCCTCGTCAGTTCTGTCGCTTTTTTTTCTCCTTCCTCCTTCTCGGTGGGATCGAAATGTCCAGCTGACAGGTCTTCAGAGATTATTACTAAGTGTTTAATGTGGCGGTCTGTTCTAAGACCATTGTCGGAGTTGTTTTCAAGCTTGAGGGGAAAAAATAAAATAAAAATCACATAAGACCTCAACCCCGGCGTATGTGACAGCCGGTTGTTTAAATTCCAGCCGAGCTATGGAATGACAGGCTGATGTTTCGCATGTTATATTACAGCTGGAAACCCATCAGAAAAGTGTAAACACCCGGATCCATAGCCTGGAAATGAAGAGCACCGCGCGTCAAAAAAAGAAAAAAGCGCAGAGAGGAATTTCTTCACAGATTCAAAGCGCATCGCTTAACGGCAACGCTGGTCTAAATGGGGGGCGGCTGGGTGGGTGGGTGGGTGGGGGGTTTCCTATGGGGTGGTCGGACCAGAGGGATGGCACGAAGTGGTCGAGAGGAAAAAGACGGGGCGGGTTGGCGACCGGGTGTGTGTGTGTTGGGGGGGGACGGGGGGGCTGGATGTGGTGGGAGAGGATCCGTCTCCCTTCTCTCGTCGGTGCTTTTTCCAGATGCCAGCGTTGGTAGCCCCCCCACCCCCCGGGTTGTTGTTGTTTGTTTTTTCCCCCCCGTTTTAGCGCTCCGCGCGTCTCTTCTGCGTGTTTTTCCCTTCGGAGACGCTGCGTGTTGACGGTCGTTCTCCTCCTCCACCGCCGTCTGACGCACACAAGACATCCGCCCGGAGCCCAGCAGCCAAACCAGCCCCGTCAGGACCAGCCCAGAGAGCCTTGCCACCTCAGCGCATGCTTACTGCTCCGCCCATCCATCGTGGGCCGTCCGGGGGGGGGGGGGGGGGGGGGGGGGGGGGGGGGGGGGGGGGGGGGGGGGGGGGGGGGGGG
>CAEGAF010170322.1:0-20179 GCA_903067075.1 Micropoecilia bifurca
AGGCGCACCGGGTTATAAGGCGCACTGTCGGCTTTTGAGGAAATTTAAGGTTTTTAGGTGCGCCTTATAGTGCGGAAAATACGGTATATATTTCTTTTGTGAGCCATGTTTTTTTTTTTTTACTTAAAAACAGACTTAAACACATGGATTTCTTGAAAGACGGCACAGGTTTTCAAACAAAGTTCTTATCGTCGTTGCTGGGAATAAAGTAAAAAAAAAATCCTGACCAATAAAATAAAAAACATTTAGAAAACTTTATTCAGTAAAACATCTGAGACCCCATAATTATTCATTTTCTGAGCAAATGAGACCGTTTAGTCAAAATCTTGCATGGCATTTATTGCAGAGCAGTTGAAAAGAATGTCAAAATAAAACAATTTTAGTTGATGCTAAGGAAATGAACATTCACTTTACACTGTCAGCTTTAAGCAAAACACAAAGTTATAGCTTAAAGTTTAAAGCAAGGGGAGAAATGTTTTGATGTCACATCCCCATAAAGATGACCTGTTTGTATAACAACCTCACAGTGAACCACACAAACACACACGCAAGTACACACACGCGCACACACAGCAGTCACATTGTTTTCACCTTTGAGGGTAATACTGTTCAAGCTTGTCCAAAAAGTCAGTATCTTTTTTTAATTTCTAAAAAAAAAAAAAAAAAACTTTTAATGACTCCAAAATGATTTTGTTTGCGTTTGCCATGTAAAAAAGAATACCTACATTTAAAGGTCTCAGATAAGCTAGTAACAGTCATGATTATGATCATTTAAATATATTTGTGAGAATTAAGGATTTGTGCCTTTATATTATTTACAGACTCCCAGTGAACTGAACATGGACGGCTTTATTGCTTCTAATGACTGCAAAAGTCAAGATTGTCTGCTTATGTCATAATGTCCAACGTGTTTCTGTCATCTGCTCACCTCACAGGACCACACATTGTGCTAATGCACAATACAAATGTTCTGTTCAGGGTATGGACATTGCTGACCTTGATTGAAGAAAATTAATATCTGCCGGTTATCCCATTGACTTCCTTGAGACATTTTGTTTTTCTCATGTCGTATGATTACATAGTGAGTCATCACTTACTAAAACACTTGTCCGGACTGTCCAGACCTACAGATTATGTACAACTGAGTCATATTCAGTCACCTTGCGCATGGCAGAATGTCCCCATGTCTGCCTGCTCTGACCCCCTGCATATAAGTGTTGATGTTAGTGGCCCGAACCTCTTGCTCAGACCTACTACTTCCCAAAGTGATAACTTCACATAAAGAAACCTTCCTTTTAAATGAACGGCAGTTTTTACAAAGAAAACTGTCGTGTGTGAAAAGGTAAAATTGTCTTTTTTTTCTCTTAAACTTCCAATTCTCTTTCATTGTAGCCTAAAAAGAGACTCTTTGGGGGGCAGGGGGATTGCAGCAAGGTTGAGTCAGAAAATCCAAGATCAAAACTCCAAACAAAGGATATTGCTGTAGACACAGAGTGCTGTTTTCAACTAAAGGTAGAAGAAGAATCATAGTCGGGATTTATCAAAGTTCCTTTTGTCTTTATTGGTCCATGTTACATCTTGACAAGTTATAACTATTACTTCTCTCGGTCTCCCATCACAGCCGGTGTTTTAATGGGAGAGGGGCAGCAAGTGTAGTTCTGGATGTGGATCAGAGGTACTGAATCATCATCAAATACAGAAATGTCTCTGCATGGCCATGCAGAGACATTTTGCTCAGAGTTAAAAGGGGCACATAGAACAAGATCTTAAAGGGGCAACATTGTGTGTTTCCTGCCACATACAATCAATTTATAGCACAATGAGTAACAATGTTGCCTTCAGTGGTATCAAATATAACTTAAAATAAATTTGACTTTGCAATTTAACACCTTGAAATTGGGCTTCTATCTCTTTAAGAAGCTCTCGCTCTTTCTGACACTCCACCTTCAGGAAGTAATCACATTAACGATTAATCCTTTATTGTTTTTACCAACGTTGCACTCAGAAGTAGCTGAATAATGAGCTCTCCAGATGCACAGTTCCACCAGATGTTTGCTAACTGCTGCTGGCTAGTCTGGAGGAGCCGAGTGTGGGAGTCTTGGGTGACTCCTGCTCTGCGAGGCAGACGTTTGGAAGCTTGGAAACTGCAGCACCAAGGTTGTGATGCTGGGTTCACCCAGTCGTTTTGCACAGCTGAATGGTTGCAAGGGAGATGAAAAGATTTCTCAAACATACTTGAAAGAATCAAAGCAACACTTTTAGATGAGGGAACAAAATTATAACATGATGTAAAGCTAATAAAAACGTCAATTTTACATGATATTGCCCTTTCCTGAGTCATCATCTTGATTTATTGCAGGTTTGGCAATACGGTGCAGCGTATTACTGTACCAAATTGTTGGTACAGTAATTCAGGCTACTTATTACGTAACACTTTAAGACGTGAACTCCAAATACTGCAGGCTGAATCTTTCTACAGCAGTAACTTCTGTTCTCAACCGATCTCCTCCTGTCTTCAGCTCCACTTCCTTTGGGTTGAAGCGGAGCGGAGAGCAACCCGTGAGTTGCGTCGTGGTGACAATCCAGATCTTCATGTCCCTCTCGATCCACACCATTGGGGCGGAGGGGCAGTGAGATGTAAAACAGGGTCAGCTTCTTGTTGCGTTGCCCTCTGTTGCACCTCCGATGCCCTGTGAGCAGTTGTCTCTGTCACTTTGGTGGGAAAACAGAAGCCTGAGGTTTGGATCCTGGCAGGACAGTCAGGGCATCAGGTGAGAACATCTCACGAGCAAAACCAACCCTCCCCCACCGCTCTCCCTCCAGCTTTCTTCCCACCCACTTCCACTCCACCACTCACTAAATCACTCCTGACACAATGCCAATTCCACATTGAGCGCTGGTCACAGCTTTATTCATAGACTCGGCAGTCGGGCAGTGACCAGCTCCATAGTCCGTCGTTACGCATTGCTTTCACGTCTTATTGTTGTGTTTTTGATTACAAGTGCTCTGGCATTTACAAGCCTCTGAAGCCTCGGTCCGACTGAGGGCGTTCGGCGGCCCGTCAGGATGTCTTTAAAGGAGGATCACTGCTGATGAAAGAAAGCAGACAGCGGATGACCTGAACCCCTTCTGCCCCCCTTATGCCTCTTCAAACTCGTTGTACATAAAAGAAGACAACAGGTGCAGCTGTTAACCCAGTCACCGCTAAATTTAAGCCCCAACTTCAATGAAACCGGGGCCCGAGTGTCCTGAGGGCGCAGGCAAAACAATTTACCGAACCGAGCCAGATATAACTAGAACAAAACTCGCGCCCGCCGCACGCACAGCTGCTTTACAGCTCCCATTGTTGTCTCTGAAAAGCCGAACAGGAGCCGCGAAGCAATCATAAAGCACGCAGGGAAGCAATTTCTTTCTCTTATTCAAGTGAAAAATTATTCCATGCTGTCACAAAAGACTCCCTAACAAGGTGCTTTAAACTCTCTGGCAGAGCGTTGCTGCGGGGCGGCGGAGAGCCGGATAAGATATAAATGAAGCTTAAAGTCAAGAGTCTGTTTCTGGTAATGGGTGCATTTCATTCGCTCTCCAACCCGCTTTTGATGTGGAGTGAAGATTAACCGTGTTCAACTGTCTACTTGACTGTCTTAAATTAACAGCACGGGTTGACAGCCGCAGACCTTCTGCGAGGCGAAGGGAACTCTAAAAGAGATTTACTGCGTTTCTCCTTTGTGCGGCTTGTGGTTGTGTCTATTTCCGGCGCGTGGCACCTTTTGGTCAGTGAGCAGTTTCTAAGAAAAGCCGCAGCATTTAAAGGTGACAACAAAGAAATACTGGAGCACTGAGGAGAGCTCCCCTTTCATCTCCCACTAATCCTCCCATCATGCGATCCAGGCTAATAACGGCTGAGCGGGGTGCAGGGTGCCAAGGAATCCTGGCCCAGCTGCTTTCTAGAAACAAAGTGCTCCTGCAGGGCAGACACGCTCCTCCGTTCGACATGTTGATCCCTCACAGCTAATGAGGCCTACTGTCTGAGCTTCCTTTATCAGCGGGGCCGCATCCTGAGCCGGGCCAAGCAGCAGTCATGCATCATAAAGTTTACACTCCTAGATCTATGGTGAGCAGTAAGCAGAGCTCAACGGTTCTCACTCCCCCTGGATTTAAAGTACAGATACATGGCCTAATCTGTCAACTGCAATACCTCTGTATTCTATTATTCAGATTCTACACATACAGAGAGTCAGATTGCAGAAAATCACGTCTGCATTTGATGCTTTTGGATTGACGTTAGCTCAAATCACTGTGGTGCCAAATTTGGATTTTCAGCAGAAGTTTTTCCACTGATGGTGGAGGACTGAAATATAACGTCAACTTACCAAAATAATCACCTTTTTTTGCCAAAAGATTAATTGGGTAAAAAAAACACTCTTTTTGGTGATGAGTAACACAGATTAGAGTTTAGATTTTGAGCCAGAGTTATTTTCTTGATGTTCGGGTTGGGCTCTCACACAATGCCGGCTTAGGCCGGTCCGGGTTGGATTTTCTTAGGCTTGATCTAAACTCTAACACAGATAAATCAGAAAGTCTAAAATGTGTAGTTCCTGTTTATGCACAAGGTAGCGGTAACTCTGCAGCATAGCTAGCTGCTAATGTAAGTTAGATAAGCTGTAGCTAGCACTAGCATACGTTAGCACTATCGCAAGCTACCACTAGCATAAACAGTAGTGTTAGCTAACTCTGCTAGCACTATCAGACTCCTGTAATGGCTAGGCTACACCAGTAGGTGGAGACAACCTTGAAATGACTAAATCAATTGACAGTATTTATCCTTTCTTCGCTAGCATTGAGTTAATCTTTCTTTTGAAGTAAAGCACGTTTGGTGTACATCAAAATGGCTTCACTGTTGTTTGGGTCTAGAAAACAATACTGGGCATGCTCAGAGAAGCCCTCCTGATTGTTGATATTAATCTCTACATATGAGGGCCAGATAGCTTCTACGGTAAACTGGAAAAGTATTAGCTTAGTTAGTTTAGTTCTTCAGAAGTAGTGGTAATATTGATTTGATAGCGAGTCAAGTCAGTGAAAAAAAAATTCTAACTTTAACTCATGATTTAACTTTTCTGTGACTCAAGTCTTTTGAACAATATATATAAGGAGTGAAACCAAGCCTCCATGAGTTACAGGCCACAGCTGAAAGGTTCAAATATATTTAAGTGTAAAAACGAATAAATGACAGTGGATTGATTGTTAATCATTTTTAAAATATAATTGTTAAATGTTAAATTAAGCCGAGAACAAACATAATTCTAATGCAAGGATTTATTTTAAAAAGAACTAAGAAAAAAACAATTTTCTCTTTCAATGCAGGAGCTTAAAACCAGTGGCAGTCATTAGCGACCAAACTATATCTTTAAAGTAGCTGAAATATTTTACTATGTATACTACATATAGCTTTAATGTAACTAGAGTTTCTAGGAACTTGGTTCAAGTAAGCCATGACTTTCTGTTTCCCCCCGGTATAAATATGATGCGACACATTGTAAGAGTTCCAGCAAAATATTATGACCTTTCTCTGTGAACCTGAGTGGTTATCTATTCTTGGGTAACTATAAAAAAATGTAATGACACTAAACAAAAATGTGCTCATTTCAGGCATAAATCCAAACCACTGTAACAAATAACGCCCTAAATCTATCTGTCCATCTAAACAAAACATTCCTTTGCCTTCCATATGGAACGTTGAGTCTACATCTTCTTACATCATCTTAATAATTCACCACATCCTCACATCGTTCATACATATCGGCAAAGGGTTTTTTTAATTTCATGAGCGTTTCTCAAAGACGTCTAGCGCGTCTCGTGTTCATTTGGTCTTAAGTTCTGCACAGCTGCCAAGCGGAGCCTTACGATGAGCCCATTTTCTCTCTCACCTCTGTGTGCCCCGTGGAGCTGCAGCGTGATGGCGCGCCGCACGTGGCGAGCAAACCCTCCCACGGCTTGCAGGGAAAACTCAATGTACGCTGAAGCAAAAAAAATAAAAGACTTTTTCAATTGTTTGGGTGCAGCGCATCAGAGAGACATGCTTTAAGTGGATCATAATGGTTAGAAATGGAAAACAGATGTTGATTTTTGACCAAATGGAAATGTGTTGCTTTCTGTCGTAGTATGCCAGTAAACGGCAGGAGACTGTAGAAACAACATATAATTCAGCAAAGCTGTTAGTTGGTGAGATGGTTCAGTCCTAATTGCGACTAATTATATTATTGATTAATGAGATTAATTGATTAATCACATTAAAAAAATTGCATATTCTTCCCCTTTTTTATTTAACCATTTAATACAATATTAGAAATACATTTAAAGGTGTAAATAAGCTAATCACTTCCTCTTTTAAATAAGAAAATAAATGTTTTATTGCCTAAATGCAGTAATGTAGCATTCATTTAGTGAACGCTCTATCATTTGCAGCTGAAAAATTCTTCCAACATCGATGTGTTAAAAGCTCAGTTCTGCCTGCTTGGTTTAACATCCACAATATGTAGCAAATGGTATTTAATTGGAGATTAAGAAAAGAAAAGAAAATTACAGAATCTTAACAAAGTGAAGCAAGGACTGTCACTTTAGGAGTTCTGGGTAAAACATATTTATATGCAAATGTTTTTTCTTCCTTTTTTTGTACTTTGTATTCTTAAATGTAAAATATAAATATATTTTTAGTACAATTACTGCTCTGAAGGAAGGTATTCCTTCAGCAAATGTGAGTCTGTATACTACAGTTAACGATTAATCGATTACCGAATTAATTGACGATTATTTCAAAAGATTGATGTGTGCTTGTTAGTGTAATAACCTCTGGATATCAAATGGTTGCGCTACAGACTGAGCTTTTCAGACTGTTTGCTTTCAGGTGTGGCGCTAAACTCTCGGCAGGATTTTTGTCCTACTGTGGACAAGACCTTAAACCTCAAACATATGACAGCATATTAGGAGTAAATTTCTGACAAAAAAATTACTGGAAACAAACAAATACATTTCTGAGCTCCAAAATTTGAAAATTTGTTATGAAAACACTCAAAACGTTTTATAGTCTTGAAGAAGCTTAGACGTTTCTGAGTTTGAAAAGTTGAACATTTGCTGGGGGGAAAAAACTGCTTTTGAGCTTAAAAATATAAATTTTCTAGAAGGTGATGTGAAATTTATGACTCTGAAAAGTTGAATATGTGCTAGTAGAAACTCACATTTTGAGAATAATCTGAGAAATTTTCTAGAAAAAAACAGAAATTTCTGAGTTTTGAAAGTTGTTAAATTTTCTATTTTTGTAACTAAGTTTTTTCTAGAAAATGTCAGAAAATAATTTCAAAATGTAAAAGTTTTTTTATCGGACATTACTCTTGCTTTTTTAAAAATGTGATCTATGTTAGCTCTAACACGTTGTCATTCCCATCAGCATTCATGACTACAGGAACTATCACAATTACTACTGTCACAACAGGCGAAACAAAATTTTTGAACTGTTTATTGATTTTTGTGCCACAGAACATTGTTGTGATTTTGCTTTAGCATCAGTAATTTTGAAGGAGTGAAATTCATTGATCTCCATGGATTTTATTCCAGCGTCCTGCTATTCAGACAATCTACACTATGGAATACTCTGCTTTGTACCATGAACACCTCTCTGCCCTTTAGATAGAAAACACAAAAGTTTTTTCTAATCATTGTTGACATTTTGCTGAAAAACATAAATATCAATAGATAAAGTGTAATGAATTTCCCAGGGTGAATTTTGGATCCCTCATTATACGCAGGCTAAGTACCTAAAGGTTAGAGGTAAACAGTCAAATAATACACATTCGATAACTGCAGGATAATTACCCATACATTCTGCCTCCACAAGTATTTTTTATTTGTATCTTTTATTGAAGATGCAGATTTGTGCGTCTGCTGCATGAAAGCATGAATAAAAGAGACGGAAACCACGGCGACCTCTCCCAGGTGTCGCAATTAGGAGCCGCTCAAAGGTCGGCACAAATTTCTGGGTTATTGAAAATCAAATCCGCTGCAAAGATCTAGGAAGGCCATCGATGGGTGACCGTTATATGAAGAAAAAATAAAAAACCTCTCTGCTCAGCAAAACAGAGATAATCCAACGCATCACCCCTGGAGGATCCCCGAAAAAGGACAAACAGGCACCTGAGACAAGGGATCGAGCCCAGGCCCGGAGCTGGAGCAGAACAGGCTTTTTAAAATGCATTTTGTCCTCTTCAAGCTTTAAAGGATGATTGGCAGAAAATGTCAAACGCGACACGTCAGCCCCGAAGCAGAACACACAGAGGACAGATGTCAGAGACGGTGCGATAAGGAGGCGGACGGGCTTATAGGAAAGAGACGACTTCAGAGGGTTATGTCACCGAATCTAGAATCCATTTCAGATCTCATCTAAATACCCCTCACCTGACCTGCCTCCCCAAACGCGCCCAGCTTGAAAGCAGCTTTCTGATAATATTTACCTCTTCCTTCAGATTCAGTCGGGGGTCACTGTTTGTTTTTTGGGTGTTATTTTTGGTACAAAAGCAAACCTTCTGGTCTAGGCCCTCAACCAGGGTCAGATATCCCAGAAGGCAAATGCATACGCTGCATGTTAATTACTCTCAGTGTGTTTTATTTGGCCCTTGAGACTGTGCTTCAGTTTTCTTCTCTCGTTCAGGTTTTAACCCTGACATTTTGTGTTTTTTTTTTTGTTTTTTTCCAGGGCGGCGCTCCCGCCTCGCACCCAGAGGACGAACTAGCGCGCCTGACCAAAAAGATGCTGTTCGACATGGACAACCCTCCATCCGACGAATATTTTGGTAAGACGTCCGCAAGTTTTTCTGGTCTTTGTCTTCCTGTTTTAATGATCTCCTAAAGAAGAAAACTCTTCCAATCCCCAACTTCTTATTTTTATTTTTTGCAGCCCCCAAATAGTTTGTCATAAATCCCAGATTAACTTTTCAAACAGAACAGTTGCATTTCAATCTTTAGGCACATCATTGTAAAAGGATTATAACCAACCATTATCTTTTCTTTTTTCTTTGTATGTCTTTCCAAGTAAAACTGGAGGAACAATCAGGGTTTTTGACCTTTTCTTATTCACAGCGGTGCTTTTAGCACCCCAGTGCAGGTTGTTTCTTCAATAGGGCCAATTATGGAAAAGATGAAAACCTGAAGAAGTAAAATGTTTTCATAGACTGAGCTTTTTTTGCCTCTATTGATGTAACCACCTCGCTTCGTTACTGTTCTGTTTATAAAATAAAAATGACCTCAAAGCTTTTACTCTAAATTCCCCTGAAAATATTTGCTCCAGTTGGGAAAGAAAAGGTTTGAACCCCAGCGGAGAAACAGAGCGTTTGTGAAGGAGCGACCACTTCTGAAGCTCACTGAAACAATTAATTGGATTAGTAACAATTAATTGATTGCTAACTTACTTAGTGTTCAATTAATTGTTAATTTTGAGTCTACAGACTCAAAAAAGGCAATTTACTGAAAGAGCCATGCAGTCAGAGCAGTAATTAAACTGTTCAAAGAAATATGCACATTCTGCATTTAAGATAAAAATGAATAAATAAACTTCACCTGAAAATCTGCTTCACCTGGTTTAAATTCTCTACAAAAAACAAACTCCGAAGCACTTTTGCTGTTCAGTTATTAACTTGCTAATCCAAAAATCAACAGATTATCCATACATTGTATTCATAATATTCATATTCATGTTAAGCTTAGCAGAAAGAGCTGAGCCCAAGTCTGTTATAACAAATTTTTCTGTGCAATTAATTGTCCCAGAATATATTGCGATAAATGATTATGTGGTCATTTTGAAACCATTTTCAATATAGTGATGATAATAATAATAATAATAATAATAATAATAATAATAATAATAATAATAATAATAATAATAATAATTATAATAATAATAATGGCTTCCTAATGCAAGTCCACCTCTCTCAAAGATCAAATAACTTTTTTCTTTAAAGAACTTTTAAGACTGGAACTCTAAGACATTTTAAATATCCAAAATAAACAAACATAACATTAATTATCAAGTCTCTGTTGCCAAAATTGCATTTCAAGGCTAATTATTTCTTTTTGTAGAAAATTATTAGTTATAGGTGTCAAATATTTAAACAATATTAAACTGGAGCATTTCTCTGATTGTCCAAATGAAAATTATTGAGCACATTTTAATTTATCATGCAACTAATTGATTTGTTGCCTATGGTGACAGACTTAGCTGAACCTTTCACATGTTGTCAAGCATACTGAATGATTGCTGTGTCATAGCATTTTAGGCAACAAAAATACTTATTTTGTTATTTAAAAAAGGAAAATGAATTATTTGTATATTTGCATTTTAATGTATTTCTTATGTACAAAAAAGGGCTTAAGTGGTTAAACGTAAAAATGTGCAGAATGTGCCATTTTTTTCATCCGATTTATCATGAAAATAACCAACAGAAAAATTGATTACTAAAATAATCATTAGCTGCAGCCCTATGCATAAGTATAGTATCAAGCTGTAATTAGTCTATGTCCAGATTCTATTGTTTGGCATTTCTGTATAAAAATGATGCAATTATATCTTCCTGATTAGAATCATTTACTTTTTTCCTTCTTCTTCTTTTTTTTTTTGACTGATTTGAGGTCGTTTTTTTTCTCATGTTTTTGTCAACATTACCTCAAGATTAAAACTCGGGTTCCTTTTCCTCCAGCATTTCGAATTAACAGGAAGTAGAGGACAGAGAGTCCGTGCGGCCCATTTCCATAACCTCTAATCTAAAAACTATTTTTAAAAAAGAAAAATGAACTACACATAAGCTAATCTGAAGTTTTCTTTCTGATGGGAGTCGCTTACCGTGGCGATTCATGCCCTCCATGTTGGACTGTGGCACAATTTAAAGAGTGGCTTCCTGTAATTGTGTTTTGAACAGAGCCGAACAGCAGGTTTAGCTATTTCTGGACTCGTATCCTCGGCTCAAAGTGCCGCTGGCATGACAACAGTGTCCTCGTAATAGCGGCTGTCAGAGGTGCTCGAAGAAACGCTGTCTGAATGAACACCTGATGCATGCGTAATGACTCCTGATGAGAGCTCTGTAGAGAAAACAGAAAGCTATTTAAACACGTTTCATTGGTGTAATTATGTAAATAATAGTGCAACGGCCGCACACTGTGTGTTTTTCACTGTGACATTTAGTGGAGCTGGAAGAAAAACAGACACACTCCTTCCAGATTGAGCCTGTGAGCCGTGAGCATGTGGGCTAGTGGGTTATCAGAATCACAGGATGGTTTTCCAGATTAGGCCCAATAGTTTAGCTTGGGATCACCGGGAGCCCTTTTTAGAAAGTGTCTTCATTGAAAAAAAACGAAGTCTTATCAAGTATTTGTGGTCTAGTTGCTAGTGCACACATGTTGATACACTTGAAAACAGACAAAACTAACTTACAAGTAACTTTTCAAGAAGAAATTGGAGCTTTTAAGTCAATAATTTCTTAAGACTGATGAAAAAGTGCCAATTCCACTGGCAGATTATTTCACTTATTTCATCGTGACATCATGAAAATATCTTATTATAAGTCCAACAATTATACTGCTCCGGTATGAGATGGGTTCTGTGTCAGTGTCCCAGAAAAAAAAGACCTTGTGAAGATACTGGCTGAAGCTGGGAACAGAGTCATCATCCACAGTTAAGCTGTCCTGAAAGGCCGTTCAGGGAGGAAGAAGTCATCACTTCTAAAGAAGCATAAGAAGATAGATTACAGAACAGGAACTTCTGATTCTGAAGACATTCATAAATCATTGTCTGACATATTTTTCTTTCGCTATTGTCATATTTAGCAAGTAGAACTCATTTTGTTCTAATTGACTTAAAAAAAAGAAGTTTGGTCTGATTTGACTTCAGGCAGTGAGAAAGAAAAATTCATCATCTTATTCAGTGTATGTAAACTTCTGGCTTCATCTGTAGACTCTGTAAACTGCCAAGACAGCTTTTATCAATTATTTTACAGACATTAGATGTAATCAGTGACAAAAATAAATAAATAAAAATCTAGATTTTCAGCAAATTCCGAGGCTTACTTCGTATTTTCCTTTAGAATATTTTTCTTTTTTTCTCTCCTCTTGGCTGAATCACTAAATATTTAATTCCCCCCCTTCCACCCTTACCCCGTATGAAAATATAGAACTGTCAGGATTAAACAAGATGCCAGTTTTAATGCTATTCTGCAAAATAGGATTCAGGAGGCAAGGATTCTGTGCGTTTATACATCATCTCTGTTTTTCCGCCCTCTGCACTCTGAGCTGCCAGAGAGCGCCAGCCCCGCGCTGCTCCCTCTTGCTTTAGCCTTTAATCCCCTTTGCCCTGGAATTAGTTCCCATGCCCATTAGATAGCTCATTCAGTCAGGTTCTGCAGAAGGCTTTATATCGCCTCATAATCACACGGCGCACACCGCTGTAGTGTGTGTAGGTGTATTATAGCAACAGGGACGTGTATTTAACCGGTATTAAGAGAGATTCGGCTCCATGTCGCGAAGCGCGCACGCATGTAAAGACCTTAATTGGTTCACATTAGACATTGGGTCAAATGGATCTCCTGGCTGAAACGAGATGCGGGCTCAGTCTGGAGCGACAGGTGGGATGAGGGCGGCTATTAGTCCCTGTGATCAGAAAATACGTGCGAAATGAAATAAGTTTTCGGTTTGCCGACAAACCATATAGGAGATGCAGCAAACACAAAAATTGGGAACACTTTATATGAAGGCGTGTGCATAAGACTGACATGTCATGAGTCATGAACATGAAGGAGTTTGCATGAATGCTTATGACTGTTGTCATGAAGTGTCATTCGGTAAATAATGACATTTTTAATGCATGTTTTAATGCAACTTTGGATTAAAATGCCATTGCTTGCCAAATAATGCAAAGTTGACACTTGCAGTGCAACTTTGCATTAAAAGTGTTATTTTGCAAATGACACTTCATGACAACAGTCATAATATATTCATGCAGACTCCTTCATATTCATAATAAATGTTTTGTCATGTGTATGACTGTGTCACGTCAGCCTTATGTACAACCGTTTAAATAGTTACCCAGAATTTTAACTTTTTCCTTTATGCAAAACTTCCTGTGTGGAAAAAAAAAGCAACCACACATGACCCTGAGGTTTACTGTCAGCACTGTGAACCATTGTGGAGGGAACGCATGGCACAAAAAGCAATTAATCAATTCATGAATTAAAATGAGAGCCATAATTTCCATTCTGATAATTAAACTTTTTTGAAGGGCACTTTGCTTAAAAACTCCAAATTATTGTTTCTTTTGTTGGTGCTTCTTCTTTTCTTTTCAGATTTTTAGTTGAGTTTTATTGTAGATATTTAAAATGTCTTCCAGTCAAAGTGTGGAGTTTTCTGTTTGCTGGATAGACTTGCATTATTATACCGGTATTTTTATTTTATTTTTTATTTTTATTTTTATCATTTGAAAATGGTAGTAAAACAACTATTTTTATAGATTATTGCAATAATTTCTGGGGCAGTTTATCATCTTGAGAAATTTATTGCGACATTGGCCGCCTCGTTCTCATTCTACTGACATTTAAGATAAAATCCATAAGATGGATTACACATATGATGCCCTTATGGAAAATTGAAAAGAAGAAATTCATTGAGTGCATGTATTGTTTATGAACAACTCTAAAGATCTCAGGCCTGCACAAAGTTCCATCAGCTCTTAAGCTTAAATAGATGCATATTCATGTATTTAAATGGCCTAGTGCAAGGGTCTGCAACCTGTGGCTCGGCTAATGCAAGTAGCTCCTTGGATCTTCCACTAGGCTCAGCTAATATTTTTAAATACAACTTTATTAGTAATAATACATACAAGTTTTAACAGTTTTTTACAAAATAGCTGTATTGAACTTTCATAACGTTGTCACTAAAAGTACCAGTAACATTCATTTCATCTGCTTTTTTGAGTTAGTTTGAAAATTAGCTTCTTTTTTCACATAATGCTCCACCCTATGCAAAGAAAATGTATTCTTTTCCTTTTTCAGCAAATGTTAATGTTTACTTTATTGTAAAATCTAAAAAAGAAAAAGTGTCACTTCTTTAATAACGTTTATTTTAGCAGATATTTTATCAGAAATTCTAAGCTCTTTTTCCAAAGGTGATGTAACATTTGCTGCTCTGAGTGAGCCTTACTAAGCTGGACAGGACAAAAAACGGCTCCTTTGAGTCAAAGGTTGCAGACCCCCTGGCCTAGTCAAAGTCGAGATTTAAATCCAACTGACAATCTGTGGCAAGCTTGAAATAAGAACAGGCAAAAATTCTTTCAGTCTCTAGTTGTGCTTTTGTGTGATTGGTTCATTGTTATTACTAAGTAATTGCAACAGAAAGCGTGGCTATAAAGTCCTGATGCAGGGGGAATAAAATAAAAGGTGCACAGATAAATTGGCAACAATTTCCTGAATTTTGGGAGATCGGCGATCGGTCGATACACGTGAAACCGATCCTCATCCACCGATCTCATCCACCTCGGCAAAGGTCTATACAGTGGGAAATGAAGGCTGGCAGACGAAAGAGCAAACATGGAAGTTTGAAAAACGGGTCACAAGTGACGCGAGGTAGCGGGAGCAAGTCAGCGGCTGCGTGTTCACTTCCAGCTGACAGAGGCTGACTGTCGGCTGAGCAGAGGAGCGGAGAGGGAAGGGGGACGGAGGGGGGGATGAAGGGGGGGATGGAGGGGGTCACGTTGTGGTTAGACGAGGCAACAGCTGAGTGAGCCGAGAGACGGGAAGAGAGGAGGGCAAAAAGCCTGACTGAGGTGACTGCTGGGACTCATTAGCAGAGAGTTGAAGCGCAGAGGCCCGCTGCTCTGCGTCTCCTCCCCCGCTGAATAATGTACACAGAGTCACCCCCGTTATGGAGAAATGAGCTCCGGTCCGGCTGCTACTGTACGTCCAGGGCTGTGGGGAGGAACGCGAGTCCCAGAGCAGGAGACTCTTTTTTTTTTTTTTTTTTTGTAATTACAAAGTGGCGCGCGACTCTTTCAGCTGCACGCGGCTCTTTCTGCGGCGTGCAGCTGTTGACACCCTGAGGCTAGTAATTAGTGAGATTAATCAAAGCGGTGGCTGCGATCTCTCAGCGCGCTACCGGACCGGACCGGACCGGACCGGATCGCTGTCTCCGGTCTTCAGCGGCCTCATCCCCGTCACTGAGCGTCTTTGATAAACTCCGATCCGGAGCGGCCGTTTCGCGGGTTCCCATCGGTCCAGAGGGGGTTAATTCGACCGAATTAGCGTTATGCTCCGGGCTCTGCGATGTCACCAGGAAACTTTTCATCAGATTTGTCCGAGTTCCACGGGACGTGGTTCCGTGGCGCCGTCCGGCAATTACACCGGACAAGTCTTTGAAGAGTTCTCCTTTTAAAAAAACAGAGTGCAGAAATCTGTCGTTCTCCTAAAGTCTGGTAGAGCTGTGAGAAGCAGGAGGTGGAGGAGTGGTGGGGGGGTGGGGGGGAGTTGGGATAAAAGATGGTGCACTATAGGAGAACGTCTTTTCTTGTGAGAAACCCGGTTTGCAAGCCAGAAAATCCCCCCTCTACCCTTCCCCGTCCCCCAATGATTGAAGCTTCTTTGAAAAGCAACTGATTTAGAGTTCCAGATTAGATTTGAGTAATCTGAAAGAGCCTTTTCTCCAAATGTCATCATCCGTCATATTTAATCCACTTAGGTTGCGCGTAGGTGTACTGTGTTTGTGGAAATCTAATAAGACACAGCTACTCAGATGCTTTGGCATTCGTGCATCGGAGGGAACTTACAATATTTTGTCGTCGCTACGTTTCTGTCAACCAAAAACCGGGACGTAAAGCTGAATAATTGAACGGATCAGATGCTCTGCATTATTCACAATTAGTGATGATGATACTTATGCAGTCTTCTGCTGCAGAATATCACTATTTCTTCTTTTACATCCATGTAACGTTTTGGGAATTCCTGCATGTGATTCCCTGATTCCTGGGTGTTGTACTGTATAGAAGAGAATTAACATAAGTGTGAAATTTTTTTTATACCCAATCAATATTTATACAGAAGCAGATTTTCCAGTGGTTTTTTTTTTTTTTTTTCGTCGAGCCGTCGGAGTAAGTGTTACTGTCAGGTCGTGGAGAGAGGAAGTCATTAGAAATTAGAGGAAAGATCCGCATTGTGGACTCAAAACTGTCGGAAAAGAGCCCTTTTCTTCATGTTTCCTTTGGGGGTTTTTTGTCTTTTTTTTTTATAAGAAAAGGCAGCCCTTCCTCACGTCAGCTGGAGGAGGCCTAATAATTTATTAGACGCCTGGCATGAAAAGTTCATGAGGAATCTTGGAAGAGACACGATTGGCGGCGGAGACTCCGGTAACACCATGGGCCAGAGGAGTCAGAACGTATCTGCGCCGAGGTAACTGGGTCACAGAAAGTTGAGTTTCCCGCTCTCCCCGGTTCTCCCGAACACAACAGAAACATCACGACTTAATGTATTAATAGACCCTCCGGTTTAGACAGCTTTGCGCGGCGTCGACGGCGCTCCGGTGGAGCTCATTTGCATTTTACTGAGGTCGCCCTCAGCAGTCTCTCAGGAGTTTGCTCTTAGATGTGCCTCTACATGTCATAACGAGTGGGATGTGTGTCAGAGTGAAAACCTTTGTGTCACCCCCTTTCAACCCCCCCACACTCCCTTTTCACCCAATCATCTTCCCTGACATGTTCTCACTCCTGACTTCCGAAGCGCCTTTGGCCAACCTTCTTCAACGTCAAGGTGTGCCTCCGACGCGCCAACCATCCTGCTAGTCGCTGCTCATTTCACTCTCCCCACTTTTGTTTTTGTCAGAATCTCTTCTTTTTTAGTTCAACACTTTTTGTGTGTCTAATAGTTTTTATCGTTTACTGCTTTCCTGAATACCTTCACCTCGGTTATTCTTCGATTTTTTTTCACCTCGCCTTGGATTCATAATGTCTCCTTAAATGTAATCCAGCATTTTTTGCTTTCCAAGGACCCTGAAACATTTTTTTTTCCTCTTGCATTTTAAAAGTGAAATAAACATACCAGCTCTGACGGAACAGCTTCAGTATTTAACCTTGGTTGCTATAAACTCGTCTGCAGTGGGTTTTACGACACCCGTTAGTAACATGACGGTGCAGCCCAAGTTTACTAGCTCTGGCTGTAAGGTTTGCTCGTTTGTGGAAAAAATATGCAAGACATGAGACATAATGTGGAAATCAAAAGAATTACTAAAAACAGATTGTACAAGGCAGTTGTGGGGTCAAACAGCTGGTTGTTGCATCCCTTTTTCAGACATAAAAATCACATCATTTTCCACCCTGGACAGGTTGTGAGTTTATTTCTTAGCTTAATTACCAAGACCAATTAGCCTAGCAGTCATGTTAATGGGTTGTGTGTGGAGGAAGTTGGAGTATCTGGAGAAAACCCAGGAAGAATATTTAAACCCCAGGCAAGCTGGGATTCAAATCCAAAATCTTCTTATTGCAATCCGACAATGCGGCTTCCACTCTGCAGCCCTACATGCACTATATATAAAACTATATTATCTTGGTACACCAGATATAAAGCAGATGATTTATAAAGGTATTAAAATAGAGTTCTAGTACAATTGTACTAAGTAGTCATTGCTAATTGCATTGACATGCACAGGTTGGGAGGGTGAGAGGAGACATTTTAGTGTTTTTAAAATCCAACAGTATATTTAATGTAATGGTGAAAATAAATTGAACTCAAAGTCAGCCACATATGTTCAGAATTGTTATTAAAATCCTAATTAAACTTCAAGTACAGAAAATCAGTGTCAAAGAAATTTTGAGTTTCTTTTTCTTTAGCACATCTGTACAGCTGCATGGACCTTACAAAGCTTAGTCAGGTTACAAACTACTTTCGAATGTTATTTCACAAATAAAGATTTGGGGCTGATGACGTCTGTATTAAAGTGGCCATGTTATGCCTTTTCCAGGTATATAGTGCCATTTTATAGCACAAGCAAGTAACTGTTACTTTTAGCTGTTGTAAAAATGCTACAGATATCAAGTATGACTTAAAAGAAATTTGAGTTTGTAATTTAACACCCTGATATTAGACCTATGTTTCTTTAAAAACTACTGCTCTTTCTGAAACTCTGACAACATCTCTCCTCTATTAACCCTTTAACATTTTTACCAGCATTTCACTGAGAAGCAGCTCATAGAATGAGCTCAGCAGATGTCCAGTTCCACCAAGTGTTTGCTAATTTCTGCTGGCTAGTCTGAAGGAGCTGAGTGAGGGATTCTGTAAAGCTTGGAAACAGCAACTCCAAGGAAGAGCTTTGTCTTGAAGGCGGGGCTAGGTCCACCCAGGGTTACCATGGGAGATAAAAATGATTTTTCACTCATGCATACCTGGATTGGCAAAACTCCAGGTATGTTTTTAATAAGGTAATATCATTATAACATGACGTAAAGCTAAAAAAAAAGTTGGTTTAAGATCCAGTGGGGTGTCTTTCAGAAGTCACCTTTGCGTCATCTAATCTCACTCTAACAGTAGGAGTCAGCTGGTGCGAAGCGTGGCTGTGGTTCAGAAGTGTCAGATGATGTCTCAGCATCTTCCTTTGTCTCTGTGTCTCTTTAGCAAAGCGCTCAGGATGCTAGCCCAGCTCACACCAGGCCGCTAGCCATCCCGCTGCTTATTGGCTGAAATCTGGGAAGCGATCCCACGTAGCAAACGCTGCAAATCAGGCTCAGGTCGTCTGTATGCGCATTACAGTCAGTAATTACTATGACAGGCCGTATTAAACCCCATGTGGAGGCTACCAGGGGACCACGACTGGAGGTTTCTACCTTTTTTTAAAGAATGGAATGAAAGCATCCAGCAGTGGCTGTGAGACAGAAGGATAATGCTGCTAGAAGGAGGTCATGGACCACCCAGGGGGAGGAGGAGAGCAACACACGGCAGTCTGGTGACATGGCAACTTGTCTTAAGCCCCAGCATCACTATACCACCTACAGTGGATTATAATGTACGACGGCAAAGGGCTAAATTATCCAACACAATGCCCGAGGATGATCCATTATAGCTGCCTTTTTACAGGAAAAACACTGCATCCCTGTCAGTGTGAAGCGACGGATTTGACTTCTAAGAGCCTTTTTTTTTCTCATGGAAATAACATTAAATGCTTTCAGTCTTCATCTACAAATTTACCAGATTGAAGCAAATTCTGCAAAACCCAGCAAGCTTTTGTTTGCTGTTTTAAACTGCCTACAATTGGCTCCTTTTATGAATGGGAGGAGAGCCGTTTTTCTGCTGTGTCATCGTTTTTCTCTGTATTGTTCATGTGGTGTGTTTGTTTTTTTTGCCCCACCAGTACTTAATCATAATTTTTTAGCTTTCTGCTCAAAATTTGTAACAGTTTATGAGATTTTTTTCCCCCCATCGGCTGACCTCTCCTTACTGCTTTCTAGTCTCTCAGCTGCCAGCCAGCGTGGGGTTTCTTTTCTCAGCGCTTTTTTGGCAACGGTTCACATAAGGTGACCACCCTTCCCCTCCTCCCCCGCCTCTCCTCTCCTCCTCTCCTGCTCTCCTCTCTCTCTCCCGCCAGGCTCAACGCTCGCTGCTCTGCCTCCATCAGACAGCTCCAGTGAGGCTTGCAAGATCAGCTGGCGTGCGAGTCCAGCTGAGGCCAGCGGGCGCTCACGTTGCTAGATTTCACTTGCGAGTGAACGTTTGACCGCGGCCAACAAGTCGGCGCGCCGGAGCCCGTGCTGGTACGCGCCGATAAGCGGCGGCGCGAACACGGAGACAAACATGCTTACCTGTCCTCGCTCCCTGGCGCTCCTTCATGTCGCCCCTGACAACCTGCTCCCAAAACATGTAACCTACACCGCCTCCTCCCCGGCCCCCTCTTCGCTGCCGGCCGCTGGCCCTGACGGGCCGAGCCGTAATGCTTCGTGGCACCGCCTGGCCTCTCCTCCGTCCTTTCCGCCGTCGCCCCAGCACTTCTGCAGACCGCTCTTTTTTTTTTTTTTTTTTTTTTTTTTTTTTTTTTTTTTTATTTTTTTTTTTATACTGGTGCGGGGGTTTGGTCAGAAGTGTTTTGTGTTTTTTAAGACAAACAATTAAACTTATTTATTTTT